>JAXQQM020092668.1:0-100349 GCA_034641835.2 Pinus albicaulis | reverse complement strand
ATAATATTCAATTGAAAATATATAAATCTAGGATGGCTTCCAAATATTTTATCATGATATATAAGCAAGTGTAAACCGTATTAAAAATGCATTTCAACGTTGAAAATATGTGGATGCAACCAATCAATATCTCTTTTCAGGAACAAAGTGAGGAATGGCATGTGTAGCAATCCTTTATTACTGTGTTTGTTTATGGGATACGTTCCAATATCTAGCTAGTCTAAAGCATCTTCAACTTTTGAATTTTAATTTTCAATAACTGTCCTTATTTGACCCACATCCCTTGAATAATTCAGAAATCGAGATAGAAATGAGTGGATGAGAGTGAAAAAAACTATTACCCTCCCTTTGTAACTCCTCAACATCCATACTCGATTCATCAAGATAGCCATCGACATGTTGTAGCCTACTAGATACATTAGTAGGTCTTTCAGGGAGAGCTAAAAATGAATCCATATAAATATCAACATCCCTATAATATTTATCCATTTGGATTTTGTAGAGAAATGTGTCCATGACATGTGTCTCTTCACATAGAATTCATAGTATCTTGATTCAGCACCACATATTCTCACAGTAACATAATCAAGTTCTTCATCATGTCCTGGAAGCTTATTTAAAATTGTATATATATGTTTCTGAAAACTTATTGTATGATGCAAATACCTATATTTACCACCCTGATCATGTGAAACTTGAAATATGTTATTCACCCTTACTATTAACATTTCTTCAACCTGTGTCAAAACTCTTAGAACTCATAGTTGTTCACCTGGATCCATGTTGCTAAAATGAGATAAATGATGTGAGCCTTTCTCCCCCTACAACTTTAAAAAATGGGCCCTTCATGCCATATTACAATGTGTATACCTACATAACATTCATTGCACACTTGGCACACTTGCACGACACAACGATTATCAACCCAGGAACGAAACTTTCTCTGAAATTCAATCATGTCATTTCTAAAATGAAAATGAGAAACCTAATTTACACAAACAACAAACATTCGAATATGACGATGATCTCTAGAAACCTTCCTACTAATGACATGATCAACAACATTTATTTATATAAAATGATGAATGCTCATGATCCTCAATTGGTTGGAATAAAGCTCGGAGTAAGCAAGAAAAGAACAAAAACAAATATTAAAAAATAAGGACAATAGGAACGTGAATTTAAAATTATTAACAGGCGAACCATTTGAAAATAGAGAAGATATACATTTTGGCGATTTCTGCATTCTCCAACTACAAGTCGAGGAACATATATGTAACACCACCCGCTAATCACGCAGGAAAATGATGGAGTTAGGAATTTTATTTTCAGCATTTATCGATGTGTAACTCTTTAAATTACTTTCTATATTCCCTTAATTACCATTAAAATAACCATCATCATTACATAGAGAAATATTTAGTAAATTCATAGTGATATTAAACAACCATTACATATAATTGTTGTAGCATATTAACCTAAATTTCCTGCTATATCTATGCATCAATTTCGTAATTCTTTTAACTTAGTTAGTAAATCACATATTTGATAATATAAAAATTACATCATGCAATAAATTAACATCATAAAAGCTTATCACATGTTGGTGTCACCAATGGAGGAGGAGAAGAGTTGCAACACTCACCTTGTCAGTTTCTTGAGGAAAAGCAACATTTGGGAAGGGAGGACTATAATATTCCCAATTAGCCATGAGCTAGTTGAAATATTCAATTTTGTTTTATTGCTTTGTTTAAAGAATAAGAGGACAAAGGGAGTCCATAATTCTCCTTAATAATGAATAAATCAATGCAAAATGTGAAAGAGATAAATATTGGCAGCTTAATTAAGCACCCTTTGGTGTGAAAAGGGGCTGGATCACCTTGACTGGGTCAAACTTGATCAAATCAAAAACGTTGTCATGGAGGAGTCGTCAACAATGAGGGAAAGCGCAATTTTAGATGGAGATGCTTTATGTGAATGTAGTGATATTTTTTATGGGGCTTAGGGTTTTGCAAGCTCATATCCTATTTAAGGAAGAGGATGGTAGCCATTGTTCATTATTTTGATGTATATGCTATTTATGAATACATGGTCTATTTAGACATATATCTTTCTCTTGCTCTTTAGTTGAGATAGAGTATTGTTTAGCACAGGGTGTTCCTGATCGAGAATTCCACCTCTTTCCTTGAGAGGCCTCTCGGAAGAGATTGTACTACATTTTCCACTATTAGGCTTAAGGCCAAGCATCTTCTTTCAACTATAGCACAGATCCTGTTGAGGGTTTGGTTTTTTTTTGCAGGTTGCAGCAAATGGTGATTAGATCTCTAGATCTAGGCCATTTCATTGCTTATTTTTAGTGGAGGAGGCTTCCTTTCCATTGGGAGGACATTATTGAAGGCCATTGAGCATATTTTCAAACCTTGGCATCAGGCCAACTGGTTATTCATCCCTACAATGTAGTTTACTTGTAGATCTGTGTTATTTCGGTAGGAGGAGTTGCAGGGTGGTTTGGCACACCATTTGGAGAGCTACTTTTCTAGTGAAGGGGACCTGCCTTTCACTTAAAGGATCTAATGGAGGAGGCTATTGTATTGATCATATCAGATCAACCACACTTTCCAGATTTGTATTTTGCAGTATATCTCTAGCCTTAGAGCTTAGATCTACAACTTGTACTTGGTGTTTTTCTGAAAACCCTTAAGGGGTTCTTAAACAGAGCTTGTATAGTGCTCAGATCTGATATAGATCTACCTTTTGAGGAACATATCAGCCCTATATCTGATGTATAATAATTTTTTGTAGCGAAGCTAATAAAATAACGATGTAAGGGTCATATAGATTTTATATATAGTTGCAGCACCTCATCTTGAGGAGTTTGTCCATCGGAGGCTTGTATTTTCTTCTTGTGTATCTGATGGGCCATTTCTTATACATATTATGCTACTGTTATAACATATTGTACACCTCATATTGTTCAGCTTTTAAATGATTATTTACACTCTGTCTCCCAAGATTTTGCACTATATTCCCGATTTTCCCATTTGGGAATATTACACAAAAAATATTGGGGACATAAAAAATTAAATTATATGTACGACTAATCAATTAGTACTATTACTTTTTCTTCTTGATATGTCCCTTCAATCATGAGAGTTTGAGGAGTGGTAATTCCTTCCAATCCATTACAAGATATCATCATACTCATTTCTTCTTCTCTAGGGTTGGTTCCTAGAGTATGTCCTTTTCTTTCAAATTTTCTTATTCCTTTTCTTCCTCCTCTTCAAAATCTATGTAAGTTAATTTTCAAAGACGCTTATGATATTTTGTGTATTTTCTATCAAAATTGTAACATAGCCCTTTTTCTCTTTTTTCTTCCAATTTTTGTAGTGTCAACCTTGTAGGTTGTGGAAGGGTATGAGCAAGAAAATTTCCATCTTTATAGTTGTGCTTGGTAGACTTACGTGTTGACATAATTTTTCTTTCAACTTTTGTTGCCACCCTGAATGCCTTCTCCAATGTATTAGGTTCCGAAAGGAGAACCTAATGTTGGATGTTATCCTTTAAATTCCCTATGAAAACATGAATACCATGCTTCTTTCGAATATCTACTACTCTAATATTCAATTTTTGGAAGTCCTCAATGTGCTCCATCATTGAACCCTTTTTTTGAGATTCATCAATTCACTAAAGAAGGTGTTTCTCTTTGTATCCTCATAATGTGCTATCATTTTCACCGTAAATATGAGAATAAATCCATTGATACCATAAAAAATAATTTTTTTATAAATATAAGTCTGCAATGCATACCTTTTGTGTGGGTTTCACATTATCAAGCTCAAAGTACTGCTCCATTTGCAGTATCCATGTTATAGTATCCTTTTGATAAAAATTCATGATATCAATAATTGGAATATGGTGGGTCTTATATCCAATGATAGAGTCTATGAAATCATGATTAAAATTTCTTTTGTTCTCACCATGAGTTTCCTCTACTACCTTTTCACCATTAGGAAGCTTTTCTTGTAGCAATTTTGTCAAACCTTCCTTCAAGCCTTCAAGTTTTGCTTCTATAACATCCATCTTAACTTCCATGTCTACTTTAAAATAATCGATGCCACCTTTTAAATCATCCATGTCACCTTTTAAACCATCCATGTCATCTTTTAGTTCATCTTTGGTTTCTCTTTGTTAAAGAGAAATTTTCTGCACTTGATATATCGTGTTGGAGTTCTTCCTCTTCATGCATCATAGTAGAATTTTATGAGGGCTTAACGGGTGTAGAATTATTTTTTGGAGGCATTTTAGAATCCAATAGTTATATCTATGCTTCAATATTCCCTTGTAATTACTTCAAACTATTTTTTCAAACAAAAGGTATGCAATTTAAAAAAAACTAATACATACCTTCTTGCTTTATAGGAGGTCTATATTTAACCTGATTTATCTCTATGATTTTGGATCTTCAATATATTAACATTGGTCTTTTCCTATCCCTCTAAGTCATATTTTCAATGCCATAGGTCATACCTGATTTAGATTCTTCAAGACAAAGTTATGATGAATCTCCCACAATGACCTAATTATGGAAAAGTTTAGTATAGCGAACTTGTAAGACATGCCACGTGTCCTTGTTTGAAGCAGTGAAACCCTAGAATCCAAAGATCTGATACCAAATGTTATGAAACTATCTCGCAAAATAGAATAAAATATAGATCAATGACTTAGAAATAAACCTCTTTGAGGGGGAAACCTCCTTTACGTTTCATAAACAAAAAAATTATGTATCATACAAATGAAACAAACTAATTTCCATATATAGGAGTCTAAGGGGTCCCAATATAATCAGATCCTACATAAAAATAATAATGTAAGGGTAAAATAATAAAAATAGTGGTCTTCTATGGGATAGAATAATAACAATATGGGGACTACATGGGCACAACAATAAAAATAAGGGGTTATATGTGTATTATATAGACCTAATAGTATTTAAGAGGCACGGGTCTTCATGTGAACTTTGAGGGATCATGACATTACGATGATGTATATCACGTGGATTCCAAGCTATTACATATCTGCTAGAATACTCCTTCCCAAAATCAACATTCAATGGGTTGGACCAATCCAATTTTTTCATATTGGGAGCACCAAGCAACCAAAGGAACCCATGGATGTGTGTTGAGCCTCTATGCTGCCACTCATACCTACCAAAACCATGCATGTAATTAAAAAATATAAAGCAAAAAAAATAAATCAGAATGATTCTATTGAAAACGTTGCAGAAAATAACATAAAGGTACAATAAAAAACTTGTACCAAAATTCTTTGTCCCCAAGATATTTCTACAAAATAACTCGCAAAAAATATTGAATATTTGGTGCATATAATAAAAAACAATATGTGGATATTAAATAACGTTTTCAATCTTTCTTTCATGGTCATTTTTTCGTTGACATTGGGTATTCGAAGGCATAAAAATATGCAAGTAAGGCGAGTTTGTATTTGTTGTAGTTAACGTAAAAAAAAAAGATAGGGCAACCTAGCTTAGTGATCATGTCACTTATTTTTGACAGAAAATTTGTCGAATATGCCCCTTTTCCCCTCAAAGAGGACCCAAAATGCATTAATTTTTAGACAATCTAATGATTGGTAAATCATGAAGGTGCAAAATCAATTATTGAAGTGTAGAAGCTACATTTTCATGAATTCCCTTCTTAAAAAAAAATTCTTCGTACCTTGGCTACAATGTCACATAATAATATTCAATTGAAAATATATAAATCTAGGATGGCTTCCAAATATTTTATAATGATATATAAGCAAGTGTAAACCGTATTAAAAATGCATTTCAACGTTGAAAATATGTGGATGCAACCAATCAATATCTCTTTTCAGGAACAAAGTGAGGAATGGCATGTGTAGCAATCCTTTATTACTATGTTTGTTTATGGGATACGTTCCAATATCTAGCTAGTCTAAAGCATCTTCAAATTTTGAATTTTCATTTTCAATAACTGTCCTTATTTGACCCACATCCCTTGAATAATTCAGAAATCGAGATAGAAATGAGTGGATGAGAGTGAAAAAAACTATTACCCTCCCTTTGTAACTCCTCAACATCCATACTCGATTCATCAAGATAGCCATCGACATGTTGTAGCCTACTAGATACATTAGTAGGTCTTTCAGGGAGAGCTAAAAATGAATCCATATAAATATCAACATCCCTATAATATTTATCCATTTGGATTTTGTACATTTGCGACATAACTCTACATTTGCGACATAACTATACATTTGCAACATTCCTAGTTAAAGTTATTGTAATTTCCTTCTTTGATTTCCTTTAGTTAGGAATTATTTATTTTTTTCATACTAACCTTCTCTTCTTAATTTCATGCCGGTCTTCTTAACCTTATTTCTATTACCATGGAATAAAATGTAGTTATTACTCTAATCCTCTTCCGCTTGGGAATCATGAACTATAATGGCCCTTTTTATTTATATCCTTAATCTCTTTCACTAGGAGGAACTACTATTATTATCACTTACCGTTTTATATTTATATTCATCCAACTATCCTACTCTTACCCATACCTTTTTAACGCAACTTACCTCGGAGTTTTAAGAGTGATATCTGCCCATTCCTATATTCAATACTCATTAATAATTTTACAATTATTAAGAACCTTTTTCATAAGGTATCACTATGACATATATTATATCCCAACCTTAGGAGTATACGAAATATATCAAAGTCAATATGCAATATTGTAGGTTATTAAGTCTTATTTATTTCATCCTTACCAATATGAGTACTGTGACTACTACGAGACCTCCATGTATAAAATTATGTGGCTCCACATGGCTCGGGTACCTTCTACTTTCCACTAGACACCGAAATTCAATTGATAATGAACGATGAGATCCGTCGCTAGTGAACCTAAGGGCTTCTCCTTTCCCATATAAGTTTTCTAGCTCAGTCATTTGGAGAGTTGATACACGAACAATACTCTCGCCTTTGTCTCTATGTATTAGGTTTTCCACCTTGAATTGGTCAATACCCTTTTCCATTGTGGAAATCATCATGCTATCGCCCACACAAAGCGTTTAATAAATTCTCGTACTTGATTTTTCCACCACGGAATCTTAGGTATTGTAATCCTTCAATTTTTAGTTTGTGGATTCATTGCCCTACACGCAGGTAAATTTTAGGCTTGTAGATTGATTTTTATTTTGGTTTACCTAAATCAAAATTGCTAAAATTTTTGGCTAAATAACAGTATTTTCCTCCGTCCAGATATAGCTATCAATTTTCGTCACTTAATTATTCATCATGATTAAGGTATCTTTCCGGACCTTCGTTAATTTATTTTCTCCAAACGGTGAATTATTAATGTATCATTGAATTTATACTTTTGTTTTGTTGATTTATGGAATCGTCACTCCTTATAGTACTACACATGGTCTTATTCGTAATACTACAATTCATTGACAACGAGGTAATTTTACATCTCTTGTCCATTTGGGAAGAGTAACGAGTGATAACGTCTTTTCTCTGCCAACGTGTATTCGTATTTAGACGTTCCAATTTATATACAATTATTGTTTCAATTTTTGCTACGCATTTGTGTAAATATGGGTTTTGGGTTTTATGTATAACCTCATTCCGAAATGGTTATTTTTGGTCTATTATGTAATGGGTTCAAACTCTCAATTTGATGAGACCCAATTGTATTTGTAACCTCTATTCCAGATCCATTTAACAATTAATTAAATTTAGATATGCATTTTATATTTTATCCGTAGGTGTACGAGATTTTAATCGATGATGGAAGGACTAATGAGCCACATTCACATAGGCTTCACAATGAAACTTCCTTCACGCAGAATTCCAACGTTATAGTTATTGGAAGGTTAGTTAGTGGTTTCGTTTACCTACGTTTCAACTATATATATATATATATATACAAGTAGAACGATTATGCTCTCTTCTCAATCTTATAATGTATTTCATAACTTATTAGTTAGAATTTTAGTTTTAAATTTGAAATAACAGGAACTTCCTTTATTGTAATAATACATCTTACTTATTTCATCTTCTTTTAGTATTTTACTAGTCAGCATGGCACACTACCTCCGTGTATAGGAGGAGTATGAATGTTGTGTGTTTACATGGGTAGGTTGCCTCTCGCATATAAGATGAGTTGCATACTCAGTGTATTTTTATATGACTTCCTATGAGAATTCAACAAGCAGTAAATTTCTCACTATGCTTATACCGTATTTTTTTCCAATTTTATATTAGTTTTGTTTTTATTCCATTTCGATGAAATTATACAGCCATTTTCCAATTGGTTTATATACTCTCTCTAAAAGTCATTTCATTTATTTTTTCTAATAATTTATATTCCACCGTAGTCCTTTTATTAACTTTTAGTTAATAAAATTTCGATTATATTTTTTCATCACATTCATTTAGTGAATTTATATAAGATATTCTTCCTATATCCTTGTATCCATAATCTCCGGGTTTTTTCCTTCTTCTTTTTTTCAGAATCTAATTAGATTAGATGTCTATAATATATTCTTGTGAGGAATCAAATGAGTTTTTTCCACATTCATATTTCCTATTCATTTTCCTCTTCCATTGGTTTAGTATTTATGTTTTGGTATATATTTTAGCTATTGAATATTAATTTATAACACCTATTCATGTTAGTTCTCATAAATTTTCATTTACAAAATATTGTCTGCATTTTTGTATATATGTATAGGATTTTCGTCACTTTTCTTACACAAGGTTGGTAACATCCCTTTCTCTTTTTAATAATACTTCACTCTCTTTGAGAGTATTTATGTATCTTATTCCATATTCAATGTGTAATCTAATTTAATTTGTGAAATTAAAATGTTTATTGCTTTACCTGTATGGTTGTACCGTTTCGATATTGGTTCATCATTTCTACAAACCTATACACTCCTTTCTCATGTTTGTAACTAAATCGAATTCGTACTTATCCATTAATGTCATTCATTATGTTTGTTACTTCAAACTTCATACTTACATTCATTATTACAAATAAGTACAAGGAAAGAAAATTACGAATTGAAGAGTAATTTCCCGTGTTTCCTGCCTCACCTCATATACTTTAATCTTAGGATATACTTCATAAATTTTATTTTATTACCTCGTCAATAAAATTATAACTTCAACTTAACAACATTTCAAAAGTTTGTTATTATATCTTCTACAAATTTTTGTGTCCATCACCGTCATCAATCAACATCTTACCTATAATATTTTTGAAGTTTTAGCTTACCATTAGAAAATGAAGACACTACAACATCCATTCCCCCACATGTCTAAATTTTGTTGGTTAAAATATTGCTAGTGCTATGACCCTAATATAATTTTATAATCTTATCATACAACCTAAAACATAGTATTTTTGAATAGTTTTGCTTCATTCTCCGGAGGATTTGAATAGACTTTTATGTATATGAAATTGGGATAATTCAAAATTTTTGTTTATCTATATTATATTGGCACATGTATGAATTTAACATTCACATGTTCCTTTTTTAATATTCTTTTCCACCGAGAGAATATATGCAAATCCTCTATCTTACATTCATATCAAGTTTATACTAGTATACAATTTTTAAAAAATATGTGCCTTATTATATTATGACCGTTATTTATTATATATAAAATTTTACTTTGCGCTTATTTCCATAATTACTTTGAAATAAACATCATATTTGGACCCTAAGCATGGGTTTAGAGATTTTCTTGTTTATCCTCTCGGACCATCGACCCCATGTATGCGAATATGAGACTTAATCACATTAATTTATAGTTGAAACTCATAAATGCATATGGAAATTAATTTCGAAAAGAACACTCTACAATACACATAAATCCATTAATTTAATTTAAATAACAATCTCATGGAAGTCCCATTCTAATAACATAAAAGATAACCTCTATTTCTTAGTTATACTTTTCATTTATCCTATGATTTGAATTTCGTATTTATTATAATACTCATAACAATAAAACTGATTTTTGAATTGGTATTGCATGTATACCTACGTAAATTACATACCACCGTATAAAACTATTATTTTTTCCCTCCCAACCGCGAGCTGCCCCAAAGCTCGAGCAGAGACCAATTCTTCCTTCCGTGTAGAGAACCCATTTTTCACACTAGGAATAGCTTATTTAAGCTTTTTTCCATAATGGTGTCCCGTTATTTTGGGATGTTGTTTCCCTTAGCTTAGGCTTTGACTCCAAAAAAAAGCTTATTTTAAAACTACCTTTTCCTTAGCCTGGTTTTTTTAATTTTTTACCCATTATCAATAACTTTCCACTTTACCGAGGCTTTTTATTACAATTTTTCCTCCAATCTAATAATTTCATTTTACTTTTTTTTTCCTCCAAAGGATTTTTAGAGAATTTTGGGAAAGCCTTGGGATTCTATTCCATCCTCATGGATGAGAATTCTGTCTCAAATTACTCGTCTTTATACACTAATATAATTTCATTACTCTATGTACTACTTTCCAAAAATAATATGTCCATACATAATTTGTTTTCCTTAGCTCCACCGCATCTTTTGGAAGTTTATTCACATTTTATGTGCTTGTAAAATAGGAATATTACAAATATATATTTACATGAACATCCATATACAATAATGTGTGTGTGTGTGTGTGTGTGTGTGTGTATGAGATGTAGAATGTTGTGCACAATGATATATGAATTTATTTAAATGTAAACAACAATATTTATCTATTTAAATTTAATTTTTATGGATTAATCACTTTAGTATATACCAACATATTTCAGCAGTATTCTAATGTTTATTAATTAACGTACATTGATTTATAGTAATATATTAACATAAAATAACATAAACTAATAAATGTGCATTAATTTATAGTAAAATACACTACCATAATTAATAAAAATTAGTACTAGAAATCCAATGAACTATAAACCCAAGGGAATAATATTAAATGGTAGGATGAGTATTAATTAAAAATCCTATACATAATATTATACCCTACGAATATGAACCCAAGTGTGTAATAATTCCCCGATTTACAAATTTTTATGTTATGTAAAATAAACCAAGGTCCATGAATTTCACGCAACACTTATGTATGAAAAAACATTATTTCGAAATTAATAATTATTTTTTAAATAAATGTTAATATGGTAGATACAGAAAGTAATGGAGATCGTGAAATTCTTGTCCATGAGGATGGACCGGAATTTAAAACTTTTCCCAAAACTCTTCTAAAATCCTTTAGAAAATTAAATAAATAATAAAATTACATGGGAGAAAATATCTAATAAAAATCCTAAGAAAACTTGTGTCGAGGGAAAGAAAGTTTTAAAGTAAGATTTTTTAGGAAAACTTAGGCCAGGAAACAAAGAACAGTTATGGAAAAATGTTGAGAGAAAGAAGGCTTAAAAGAGCCATCACTAGTGTGAGCAGTGGCTTTCAACACTAGGGAATATTGGCCTCATCTGTGTGAGAGCTCGAGGAGAAGGTCGTGGTTAGGAGGAAAATTCATCTTTTACACATCAATATGTACCTAATGTATATGTATTAAACATCCACTGTTACAGGACTATCTAGACTGCACATCTTAAGCTACACTCCTATGGAAGGTATGAATTTCTATATATGTTTTTTTACATGTCGTATTGTACCAAAGGGCTAATTCCTATTGGGTATTGTTGACATGTAAATAGTTATTAAAATATATAGTAAATAATTATGTGTATTGTACATCTTTCATATATCTTTTGTATTGTACAATGTCCTCTCTATAATTAAATACAATGAAGTCTTTGTTTATATTACAAACACTAAAGTATTGAAAGCGGATAGAAATCAAATTTGATATAAACCAATGGAAGGGGTCACATTATGACAAGTGTTATTAAGTATAACCCAGATAGGGGGGGTTTCGATAATGTATAGCAAATACTACTAAGTATTAATGTATGTATAATTATAATATGGATTTACATATGTAACAAACATGAGTACATGTAAAAGAAAAGTACTTACATAAGAAACGAAACTATAGAAAATCAAGTTATATATTACATCTCCGAGGAAGTATATGAAAAAATAGAGAAAATATATGAAAAACTCACATATATTTCATCAAGAAAATTTAGAAGTTACATGCCTATATGAAATAGATGTATCCGTAATTCCAAATGTTTCATACATAAATTGTCTAATGACAAAACCTCTTAGAGATTGTTGATAATATCACTATCATATAGATCTATATCTCTCGGTGACTTGTTGAACTTGAGAAATATTACATCAAAATAAATTATGGTAAAAGACAAAACCCCGGCCTTGGAAAACATAAAACTTCTATAAGTATTAGACTAATCAGTGCCATATGAGCCACAATGGTATACCAGGTAATCGACTTGAGAAAGAAAGATTCAAATTGTCGCATGCTTTTGAAAGGGGACCGCCTTACATTGTAACTCAATTAAAATACTTGGAAAGAAAACATGCAAAGGAAAATAAATAATTAGAAAACAAATTTAATAACGAATAAAGAGAAAACGTGGAGAAATCATATTGTCCATACATGAAGACAAGTAATGATAGCTAAATTATCTGAGTATAATCTTCATGATTTCGTTCTTCACATGTACACAATTAGTGAATTTTGTAAGTAATTTGGATTCAACATGTATAAATGAAGAGTATAAACAAGGAATAGATAGTATTTAATAAGTTGGACTAACCAGAAGGAAGTATGTCCGTGTTCGAATACGTGTCGAAATCCGAAAAAATAGGAGCAAGATAGGTAGTAATTACCTATATTAGAATAAAAATTTCAAGTATCGAACATGGAGATAATACACTAAAATTTTATGTTAAAAAGAAAGAAGAAGGACTCGATAAATAAAAAGGGTATCGTGCCAAACCTCAATCCTAGAATAGGTCTACGTTAGCGCATCGTGTATTACCTTCAAAATGCGTAACCCCGCTTAGGTACACACTATTTCTAAGCGCCGCAAATGAAAAGATGAAAAACAAAAAAGTACCATCGCAACTATTCAAAGCTATGAGAATAGGAGAACCATAGAGAGTTAATACTTATGAGTTAATTAATGAACAAATGAACAAAATGAATTAATAATTATAGAACCAAAAAAGCTAGAAGATATACATAATTGAATGGAAAATAGAGGTTAGGCCTCGTAGCCATCCTAGTACAACATCCCCACTAAATAAATAATAAGAAAAATCTAGAAAATATGCAATCAACTCAAGAAATGAAAACACAAAGCTTATCATGAATACGTATAAGTAATTCTAAAATTTACAAATAAAAAATATAAATCTCAGTAAGAAAAAAATAATCTAGTTTGCGAATGAAAATCAAACTATGATATTCATGAAGCAAATATAGCCTAATTTCTAATATAAGTCAAATGAGGAAATACATAGATAAACAACATACCAAGCTATGGAAATTTATCTCACGCTAACATCAAGATCATACCATGAATCATGTAGATCACGTTGGGATCGAGGTCACATCAAGTCACAGAGACTCGTACATTAGAGAGCCACACAGAAGGCAAGCTATGATAAAAATAATAATTACATGTTGTAGACAAATAAACAATGAGGGTATAGCAGACATGGGGCTGCTATTACTAACGTTGTACATTAGAGGAAACACAAAAAACATGATACCGTACAAAAAATCGTATGAAGAACAATAGATTAGTTGAACATAAAACCTCAAGCCAAATTGGAAAATATGGAAGGACCCAAGGTAATATGCTCCTAAATCAAACTAATATACTCATAACAAAGAAATTTAATCCATATAGACACGTAAAATGTCTTACCAACAGAGCAATTTCATATAAAAAACAATATGGAATAGAGGAGGCATTCTACAAAAACACAACAAAACCCATCGAGTGGGATAGCAGGAATTGTTCCTCTAAAATATGAATAAAACCAAAACCAATACAATTTGGGCGAAAGGGTTTTTCAAACCCAAAATTATCACAATAATGGCTTATAAGCCAACAAATCATATGTCGATTGGGGATAAAAGAAGTTTACATCTAAATTCGAGGACAATTTGTTCTAATTACATAGAACCCATGTATTCTAAAATGAAATAGAGATAATCTAGTGAACTCCGTGAGGAATTTGGAAGAACTACTACCTCTTTTACACCCGATTAGATTTTTGGGTTAGTGAGGAATGTCGTCGCTATGAAGAGAAGGGCGGGAAATAGCTTTACATTCTCGCATAGAGTGTAATACTCCTCTTCGCAAAAGTGTAAATGAACCATATTACTTCCATTTGGAAAATAATAAAACTATAAAAAAAATAGAGGTAAGAAGGTTGTTTCTTATCTAAATGAAATAAATTAACTAATTAACCTAGCTATGCATCTCCTATGGAAGAAACCAGAGCTAGTTTCAAAAACCCATCTTAAATTAACCATCAATATATAAATGAAAATGAACACAACGACCATACCTACGTATGCCAAGAGACATAGCTTCAAATGGTAGAAAATTAAAACCTATTATCCACTAGAAAACCTTGAGGGACTCCTACCACGTAAGGGGCCGAGACATCATTATTGCTGGTTGGGGGCTTCGAGGTGGAACTCCAACAATGACAATGGAAAAGGAATCAAATACAAACAAAATTAGAAACATAATTGTAGGTCTATCATGGAGGAAGAGCTCCAAAGCTAGAGACGACCGCCTCCAATACAACAAAATGATGAAATGAGCTCCAAGTTGGGTAGGTCGAAACCCTTAGGGTTTCTACAACACATCCAAACCATCGATTTCTCTCATCGAAAAAAATATCCACAATATAAATGTACCCCGAAAGAGGCATTAGGTCATGTGAGCTATGTGATCTTCACACATGGAGATCAAAAAATAGGAAAAAATCAATCAGTTGGGTAAGGTAAATTAAATATGAAATGAAACTACATTAAACCATCGTACTTACCTTGAAATCAAAACCATGTATACAAAGTATTGAAAGGTGGATCATTTACATGAAGTTTGATAAGCGTGGTAAGGTGTGGGTATATATATATAGTGTTGATCGTATATTAGGTAAGATGGAAATATATGGAATAAGACTATAGTAATAGGGATGATGGATGTTAAATTAGGATGAACATTATTAGGGTGAGGGTTAGGTTATTAACAATTAGTAGTACAAAAAGAGAATATTTGAGTATTCTAGAAATGAAGAAAGAGAATAAGGTCGATGAACTCACTTTAAACACAACAAATATCATTGGAATAAGAAGTGAAAGACTAAAGGGGTGTTTAGGAATATCCTTAACCGTATATATAAAAAATATGGAGGTGTTACAAGTGGTATTATGGTCCTAACACATAAAAACTCGTTGCCATAAAGTTAAATTATGAATTACAAATCATGAATCAATTTTCATATTATGTTTTTATGAGTGCTAATTTTTTTCTCGTTCTTGCCAAATCAAATCGTTGCAGAGAATTGTAGTTGTTTTCTATGGTTCAATGTGAGAAGAGTTGTATGTAAATAGAGGGATGTATTTCCACCATATCGAAATGTTTTAGATGATGGAAATTATAAAAAAAATTTAGCGCATTAAATCGTTCACCTAATAAATAGCAATGAAATTTACCGAAATCCAAAAGCGAGAAAGAGGGGTCGATAAGATAATTAACCTCCGCATCCAACCATCGGGGGAGGGGGAACAAGAAAGAAAAAGGAAAGAAATCAACTCTACTCGTGAGAGTGTCCGAGAGTGGGGAAGAATATAGTAAAAAAAACTCTAAAATCCAAAAAGTAGTCAGAGGGGGATTATGCAATATCAAGCCTCCACTCTCGATGGGGAGAAGGAAGAGGATGTGAAGCTTGGCTCCTCGAATATTGTCAAATAATTCCAAGTGTATGAGTACGGAATTATTACAAAGAAAGGCTGAAATTTACCAATTGCATGGTAAAGGCACACCAGGTGGGAAGAGACCGAAATCATACACTTTCGATGAACATACGTTTCATGGGAATACCCGTATAAATTTAAATTCCCGATACCTTAGTGTATTATGATGGTAGAGAAAAGCAATTCGATGAGCTAAGGCTAGGACATCTCACCATTGATGAATTTGTGACGAATTTCCCAAATTTACTTCGCTATGTTCCATACATAAGAAAATAAAAAGATAAGGTACAACTATTTCTAAACTATTTACCCACTATTTACAAACAAATAATAGAGTTCGACAATCCAAAGACTATGGATGAGGTTTTTTGGAAGGTACTCGTTGTGTTACCAACAATTTAAACGTGTGAATGATCAACCGAAAAAAATTAGAAGAATAAGGAAAAAGAGAAGGTCAAGCAAGTTAAAAAATACCCAAAAACCAACTTATCCGAAGAATTTCAAGAGAAACCAATCGCTAAAAAATGTTCAATGAATGGTGGAGAGAATCGACAACCCTTTCCCACACAAATTCCAAGACCATAGAAGGAACAACAAGCGATAACCAATGGTAAAAACAAAGGGACATTTGAAATGTTGGAGATGCGTGAGCCTCACATGTTGCGGACTTGCACACAACACTCATGCAATTCAGAACATTTAAGTTAGTACGAAGCACCATAGTTAATGATGTTTCCCCGAAATATTCCCTAACTAGTCCAACATTGGAAGACAGACAAGTTGAGCATCAATCAACTATAATTGATATTGAAGGTATAATTTCCGACCAACATGTGTCTGTTTTAATTGATCCTGAACTAGTTTAAGTTATATTAGTCCACACATATTGGAAAAAATTTAGATTGAAAATAGAAATATTTCAACACTCTTGGCCGGTGTAGTTAGCTACAACAACCAAAAGGAGGGTCAACCATAAATTCCATAAATATCTTGTCAACTTAAATGAGTACATTACATATTTGAATCTAAATATCCTTCCCTTAGGATATTATGACCTCCTAGTTGGTATGGATTGGATGGAACAACAAAAAATCGTAGTAAAATATTTAGAAAAATTAGTAAATGAAATAATTCTCAATAAATTCAAGTAGGTAAAAAGAAACTAAAACCTTTATCCGTGAGGAAAATTTTTAATATGTATGAAGCGCACTACAAGGAAAGGAAATCCAGGAACAACAAGAAGAAAATGAACATGTAGAAAAAATTAAGAGTGATAAAGGACATCCGTGATGTATTTCTTGAAGAAATTCCTCAACTTCCCCCTTAGAGAGATATTGATTTTTCTATTCAGTTGGTACCAGGCCACCCTAGTTTCCCAAGCCCCTTATAGAATGAGCACCCCTAAACTGCTAGAACCTCCAAATTAAATTGCAAGAATTACTTAAAAAAATGGTATATCAGACCAAGTGTATCTTCATGGGTAAGTAGTTTTTTTTGTCAAGAATAATGATGGAACCCTGTGGATGTGCATAGATGATAGATAGTTAAACAAGTTAGCCATCAAGAATCGGTACCGTTCCCACAAATAGATGATATGTTTGATCAAGTGAGGGCACCAACCATATTCTCAAAAATTGATGATATTCCTGTACTTACGAACAAAGAGGAACACTGTGAAAATCTTCAAATAGTGCTTCAAATACACAGAACACTAATTATATGCAAAATTCAACAATTTTTGAGTAACCCAATATTCAATATCTAGGACATGTTATTACCAAGGAAGGATTTGTTGTATATGCGTAAAAGGTACAAGCAATCTTTAATTGGTTGGTACCGATGTACCAACAATACGTTCATTTATTGGTATTGCTCTGGAGGACATGAGATTTGTAGAAGGATTTTCTCGTATTGGCTTACCCCATTACCTCTTTTTGTAGAAAAAAATTGTGAAGTTTAAATGGAAAACCAAGTGGCAAGAGAGTTTTGAGTATTCGAGACAAAAAGTAACTATTTCACCTATCCCAAAAATTGTTGATCCAACAAAAGAGTTTATCAGGGAAATTTACTCCGTATAGAAGCTGAGGAGTATTGCTACAAGATAATGCATTTATAGCCTATGAGTACCAAAATTGAAGAAACATGAGCAAATTATGCCGTTTATGACTTGGAAGTAGTTGTTTTCATACATTCATAAAAATGTGGCGACACTAATTTTGGGTAATAATTTTTACCCATTACCATCATATCACTTAAAATATTTCTTTAGTCATCCATATTTGAATGCAAGGCAAGCGAGATGGTTGGCTTTCTGTAGAATTTGGATATGGGAGATCACACACTAAAGGCCAGTGGAATGGTTGATGCCTCAAGTAGAGATTCTCATCAATTTTTTTCATATACAAAGAGTAAAGAGTTAAATTTGATGTGAGGGAATAGATCCAAGAAGTGTTGTCACAAGATCCCTCAATATTTGAAATCGCAAGAAAAGTTATAGCAAGGTGAATGTCCAAGATATAGCATGAATCAGTTATTAATAAGTTATAATCGAGGTTGTATGAACCTAAATGTATATACCTTGGAAGAGGGTGATGTTATATGAATACCATAGCACTTATTCGTGTCATCCAAGTTATAAAAATATTGTGACAACCTTGTAGAAAAATGTGTTTTGGCCATGTATGAAGAAGGAAATAGATGATTTATTGGCAAGATGTTTGAAAAGGTATGTTAAGGCAGAGAATCAACCTCCGTGCTTTCATCAACCCTCTTACTATTCTAAAATGTAAGTGGGAATTAGATTCCATGGATTTTTATCAATGAACTACCATGTACTAAATACCATCATGACTCCATTATGATGGTGGTGGACACACTAACCAAGGAAGCTTCATTTTACTCTTTGCATACCCAATCTTGGGACAAAGACAAGTGGCCAGCGGTGTTTATGAAGGAAATATTTAAAAATTCACATAATAACAAAGATGCTTATCTCTAATAGGATGCAAATTTTACCTCCTCGCATTCTTGAAAACATTGAGTGAGGAATGGAACCAAGCTAACGTTTAGCATGTTTTATCATCCTTAGACAAATGGACAAAGAGAAAAAATAAAAAAATAATTAGAGGATTATGCTTCGCATGTATGTAATGGACAGACCCACCAAGTGGGAGGACGTTTGGCATTTGGCATAATTTTCTTATATCAATAGTTACTGTGACTATTAAATGTGAATCACTGAAGCCTTGATGGAAAAAATGTCATATTCCACTGAAGTTAAAAACAACGAGAGGAGAAAATGGTATCGGACCTGGCACTACAGAGATGGAACAAACAAGAACAAATTCAATAGAACATCAAAGCAAGTATAAATACTTCCATAAGAGTTATGCAAGAGATAGGAAATTAATTTGTAAAAAAATCAAGATTGGATATCATGTGTACTTGAGGATCAAAAATCACAAGAGTACCTTACACTGCCGCCTTTGCTAAGGTAGCACCTCAATACCGTGGGCCATTTGAGGTTTTGGAACGAGTGGGCCAAGAGCTTACACGTTGGCTTTACCTAGTCATATTAAAGTTCATAATATGTTTCTGGTATCATTGTTGAATAAATGTGTTCAAGATCCTTCTCATGTGGTTGACCTGGACTTTGATACATGTGGAAATATAAGGGGAATTTCTTCCAACCACTTTGTATATTGGAACGGGAAGAAACCATGCTCCGCAATATAATAGAAGCCGAGGTTAAAATGGAAACACTTTGCACCTAAAGAAGCTACCTTATAGCATGAAGAAACTATGAATGAAGCATATCCAACATTTTTCAAAGAATAATTAGAGTAATATGTAACATCGAGGACAATGTTTTCGCTTTAGGGGGGTTATTTAATACCCCTTATTTGCAAATTTTATGTTGTGTAAATAAACCAAGTTCTAGATAGACCTATGGAACAATTATATATGAAAAAAATTATTTTTAAATTAATAATTAATTATGAAATAAATGTTAATGTAAAGATAGAGTAATGGAGATCAGAAATTCTTATCCATGAGGATGGACTATAATTTCAAAATTTCAAAACTCTCCGTAAAAATCCTTGGAGTAAAATGAATAAATAATTAAATTAGATGGGAGAAAAAAATATCTAATAAAAAATCCCCGTAAGAAAGTGGAACGCCATCGGGAAGAAGTAAGAGAAACCGTGTTGAGGGAAAGTAAGTTTAGCAATATTTTTAGAAAAAATAAATAAAATCCTAGGTTATGGTAAACAAACAACTCATAATAACGAGACACCATTATGGAAACATGTTGAGGGAAAGAAGGCTTAAAAAGAGCCATCACTAGTGGGACAAAAGGTTGTCAACGCCGGGGAAGGATGGTCTCTCATTGCAGAGATCCGATGAGAAGTCATATTGGGAGGAAAATTTTTTTTCATACATTGGTATGTACCTAATTTTGTTACCTAGTTAAGCATCTATTGTTATATTGGTGTCTAGATAAGAGTATTGTCTTAAGTTACAGTATATGTTCCTATGGAAGGTATTAATTTGTATATATATGTTTTTGTACATGTCTATTAGAGAAAATGGTTAATTCCTATTGGGTATTGTGGACATGTAAATACTTATTAAAATATTCAAAAGAGCATAGTTATGTGTATTGTATAGTGCCCTTTATCATGTGTATTTTACAATGTCCTCTTTGTAATTAAACACAAGGAAGTCTATGCTTATATTTCTGACAGAATAAGTATTAAAGTAGATATAAATGATTTGATATAAACCTAGGGAAGGGGTCATATTCTCGATAAGTATTATTAAGTATAAATGTATAAAGGGGGTTTTAGTAAAGTACTCCAAGTAGGGGAAAATACTAGTGAGTATTAATGTATGTAGAATTAAAAGATGGATTTACATATGCAACAATATGAGTACATGTAAAACAAAAATACTTACATAAGCAAGGAAAATATGGAAAACTCGATATATATTGATTCTGGGAGGAAGTATAAGAAAAAACTAGAGAAAATATAATACCAAAAAAATGATATATATTTCATCATGAAAATTTAGAAGAGACAATTATAAGAAATAGGATAATTCGTAATTCCAAATGTTTCATACAAAACTGCCTAATTAAAAACCACTTAGATATTGTTGATAATATCACTCTCATATAGATTCATATATCTCAGTGACTACTGAATCCTGAGAAATACTACATCAAAATAAATTTGGTCAAAGATCAAGCATTGCCTTAACACATAACCCCTAGAAGTACTAGACTAAGCTAAGTGATGCAGGAGCCACAATGGTACAATAGGTAACCAACTCCGATAAAATAAAGATTCAACTGTCATCATGAGATGGAAAGGAGACAATTGAAGCACGTAACTCAATTAAAATACGTGAGAGAAAAAACCTCGCAAAAGACAAGTCAAGAATTAGATTACTAAATAATAAAAAGAAATCATACTATCAATACATGAAGACAAGTAATGATAGCTAAATTACTCGAGTATACCGTTCCATGGTTTCGTTCTTCACCTCGTACATACGCTTAGTGAATGTTGTAAGTAATTTGGATTCAACATGTATAAATGAAGACTATAAACAAGGAATAGATAATATTTAAATAAGTTGGACTAACTCCGGAGAAGGAAGTATTTTCAGAAAATTTAGAATACCGCTACCCAAATCCGAAAAAGAGTAGCAACATGGGTGATAGTTACCCTAGCTAGAACACAAAAATTCAAGCATCTAACATTGAGACAATAAAACTAAAATTTTATGTTCGTAGAAAGAATAAGGACCTATAAACAAAGAGTGGTATTGTGTGAAACCTCAATCCAAGAATAGGCTTGTATAGCGTATCGTATATTTCCTTCAATGGTAGAACCTCAAAGATAGGCACAAGTTCATCCTAAGAAACACAAATGAAAAGAGGAAATACAATGGGTAAGTACCATTGCAACTATTCGAAGCTTTCGAGAATAAGAGAAACTTATGATTGATATAAATAATAATAGATGGACAACTCATACAGAGTTAAGACTTATGAGTTAATTCATGAACATATGAACAAAATGAATTAACTATGCAAACTCAGAACCATTTATGTGGCATCAAATTGTATAACTTAGAGCATGATCCAAATTTTTATGCAGAACGCAAAAGAATACAAATAAATAACCATAAACATATAAATATAACTAAATAAGGCTTCATTTCATTAATACCGTATCATTTAAATATGCTTACAAACATGATGGAAATAAAATAGCTAGGGTATCGGTAGCAAATCTCCGAGAAGAGATGTGGTGACTACGTACCTCTAACCGTGTTACAATGAGGTTCAAGGGACTATTTATTATGGAGAACAATGGAGAACTCTAAACGTCCAAAACTCGAAACCTAGGATATGAAGTGCCAAAACTATGGGCCCCGTTTGAGCAATTGGTGTTTCCAAATTCCTAGGGACGTAACTTTGGCATACTATCTCCATGGTTTTCCAAAACAACGGTTCAAAGACCCGAAAATCGCTAAAAATAGTAAGTTGTGAAAAACCGAAAGAGATAATGGTGGGGCCTCAAGTGGAATGGGAGGTTGGCCACCAATATCCACCTAGATAATTCTCCCCATTAGGAAGTAGTCAACTCATTGCATTGATTTCCTCCATGAGATGAGGAAACTTCTATTGAACTTGGTCCCCAGTGAACCACTTGCCTCAAAGGCAAGAGGTTGACCGGGCTTTGACAACCCGATAGAGTTGGATCTTCCGTCGGCGAGTGTTCTTGATTTTCATGTTGATGATACAAACAGTGGTGGTCACCTACATGGAGTCTAAGTTTAACTCTTTTTGGTGAGTTCTTTGCAATGTCGCAGGTGTTTAATAAAGGTGTAAATTAGGGACGAAGGAGGTCTACATTGAATACTAGGTGCAAACCAAGGAATGGTGGAATACCGAGCTCGAAGGAATTGTTCCTCATAGCCTTGGTGATGGTGTACAACCCATATTGAAGGGGTCGAATCTTGTGGTGGGGTCCAAAGGAGGCACCTTTTCCTAAAATGTAGCCACACTCTTTCGCCCACCTGTAGTTGTGTGGCACCGATGTTGATCATGTCATTGCTCGCACTTAGCATTGGCTCTCGTCCAATATGTCATGAACCTCGTTAGAAGATGTGTTGATCGCGCTTGATGAAGTTTCTCACTTTGTCAACTTCGGTGACCGACATGAGCCGAATCATCCCGGAAGAATAAGCAATGGCATGGCTACGTCAATGGACATAAGCAGTTGGAACTTGAAGCCCACTCCGAAAGGGGCTGGTGGCCGTTGAGCCGTGGGAGAGCCCGTTATGCACCCAGGGAAGGTTCTCATCCCATGTGCGTGATTGCTTAGTTTACATGTGCATAATGTGTACAATCATCCCCGTTGACGAACTCCTCGTCCGGCCATCAGCCGAGGATGGAAATTTGTGGACTTGGTGAGCTTGGTGTCCAAATATCGACTCGCAGGCCGGACCAAAATGTAAAGATGAACCCGTTGTCGCATCCTGACATGACAACCGTGATCCCAAAGTGCACCCCACACTGCTCAAAGAAGACAGTGTATTTCGCCGTGATATTCTTCTCTGCAGGCTTTTCATAATGGCCATCTTGAGAATCTATCGATCACAAAAACATAGTCATTTCCATGCTTAGTAGAAGGAAGATCCGACATGTAATCCATGGAGATGGATTCCCAAGGTCGACTAGGAATAAAGAAAAGGAGTATAGAGTCCTTGCTTCTCGATGGTCGTC
Source organism: Pinus albicaulis (assembly GCA_034641835.2). Classification (NCBI taxonomy): domain Eukaryota; kingdom Viridiplantae; phylum Streptophyta; class Pinopsida; order Pinales; family Pinaceae; genus Pinus; species Pinus albicaulis. Next base: position 76,558 of record JAXQQM020092668.1, on the reverse strand, counting down.
ATAGTCATACGCGTGTAGGATCTAATGTACTTCCCGACATCTTGTCAAAGGTTTGGCCGATAGAAATAATTTTGTACCACTACCACCGAAGTTTCTACCCAAAATGCCCAATGACTCGACCGTAGTGTGATTCCATATCATCTTGGTATACTCGCTGAAGGAACACAAAGGTGTCCTGTGTGTCAATAGTGCATCTTGGAGGGTGAAAATTTGGAACTTGCATACCCCAAGAGTGCCTTGTATGTGTGTAGTCAATTCTAGATCGCTCTTGTAGAGAAGTGGCCAACTCAAGTCTCATGCCCAAGAGTTGAGAACGATGGTTATGGACACACCCACATCTACCGAGGCGGGGCCTCCGCAACATTATTGGTGCCACCTCATTGTACTTATTTTCAAACGGAATTGTCAGATATGTGGACCACTTATGATGGCGATCGTTCTGCAACTTCCTTATGTCCGTATGAACCGGCAGGGGTCATGGTATGTGGATGATTGTCTCCTCCCCCAAAATTAATGCTTCAATTGTAGACAAGCCCGCACAATGGAATACATTTATTTGCCATATGTGGGATACTTTCGAACTATGTCGTACAATGTCTCACCGTGATATGCCACCGGATGCCCCTCGCTAAGTAAGAACCTGGCCCCAATAGCATAGTCAAAGGCATATGTCTCGATCTCGAAATGGTTGTTGCAAGTCCGGTAATGTGACACCGGGGGCAGCAATTTAAGTGATGTTTGAATTCTACGAATGCCTTCTCGTTGAGATTCCAACCAACAAAATTTTCTTTCACTCCTCCTCGTATTCTGACTCAAGGGCCATGATATGAGAGAATCTCAACACGAACCTCGCTGTGAGAAATATCAAGACCGAGAAAGTTGCGAAGCTCGTTAGGGTGGTTGGGCCTGGTAAATCCCGAATGACTTGGATCTTTGGATGGATCCACATGCACCCCCCTCAATCAATAATGTATCCCAGATATTGAACCCGGGTCATGCCAAAAGTCCACTTCTCCAAATCGGCACACAACTTGTGTTGCCGGCAAAAGAGCCTGGAGTACTTATCGATGTGGTTGAGGTGCTCTTCCCAACTCGCTAAATATCGAATATCATCCAAGTATACCACTACAAATGAGTTGGTGAATGGACGCAAGATGTCATCCATCAACTCGATGAAGGTTGGGGAGCATTTTTCAATCCGAAAGGCATTGAAGTGACGAGCCATCCGAAAAGGCCCTCCTCGCTTTGAAGGCGTCACACATCGAGGGTTCGATTGGTACTCGGTGATACCAGATTTCAAGTCAATCTTGCTGAAATATTTTTTCCCTTTGAGTTGGTCCATAAGGTCATTAATCCATGGATCGTGTACCTATTCTGGGATACAGATTTTGTTCACACCCGATAATCAATATAGAGTCTCCAAGTCCCATTCTTATTCCGTATCAACACGATTAGGTTCACGGTGGCGATGAACTTGGCCAAATGTGACCTTTCTACGCAAATCCCGAATTTTACTCTTGACTTCATCATTCTCCTGCAATCGCAGGGTTTGCGTACTCCGTCCACCGGGCAGCGTGCACCTAGGGTTAGTCAATGGGGGTGCTTGATCCTCATTAGCAGGTATTACCACCCCCCTATGGGTGAGGCAGAAGATGTCCCGTACTCCTCCACAACCTTGTCCATTTGTTGTTGTCGTGTAGAGGAGCCATGTCCTCGGAGGTCGGGGGCTGTCAGCTCTTCTTCTTTGCCCTAGGGGTTGATCATCAAGAAAATAAATTTCTGTTTTGTAATGAGCTTAATGCATTGTTTGGCAAGAACTAAAGAGATATGGGTAAAGTAGTATACTCTCTGTATCTTGCACACTGTATTTCCCCAAAGTAACAATAACAACGCGAGGCCGGAATTACACACATCATGTCGCTTCCACAAGTATGGTTGGCCTAATAATACATCGAAACATCAATAGGAGCAATGTCACACAATAACTCATCCGTGAAGGGCTTCATGCTATAAGGAAGCATATCGCCGCCCAGTGGAGATCCCGTCCTTGGTGAAGCCACCCAATGACATGGTTGTGTGCGCTCGTGTTCGGCAAGCTCCCACCTACCTAGTCGACATCTCGCTGAAATGAGGTTCTTTTCGGCTCCATTTTCGAGCATGAACCATACGGGAACCTTTACCCACATCTGGGGAGGGAAGAGATGCTCTTCCTCCTCTAGATCTTCTAGTTCTCCTTCGTATCTTCACAGAGGGCAATACAGCATTGGTCGCATCAATAATCTTCTTCCCTTTTTCATTCACCTTGTCGTGTCTCCGATCGCAAAAGTCGCAGTATGCATCTAATCTCAAAAGCCCCTTACCCCGCCACCAACGATCAAGCCGTCCGACACTCACTTGTGTTGTGAGTGGAGCTCTTTATGGAAGTCACACCACTTTCCCCGTGTCCTTATTCGCATCGCGGTGTTGTTATTTGCTTGTGTTCCTTGGCAAGTTGTCTTGGGCTACCATGCCTTGGCTTTGTCCTTTGTTTTCAGGGTTTGGGGGCACCTTTCCCTTGATTTTGATCTCGCAGATCCAAACTTCGCTTCTTCTCGTTTGAATTTCTCGTCAATCTTAAAGCATTTTGGGAGAACAACAAGTGAGGAGATGTTGAGGAACTCCATTTCCTCCTCGAATGTATTCATGCGTACAACAAGGATAATTTAGCACCAAATTTTTCGTGAATCTTTGATACCCAATCATGCGCAAAAGGAACATATTCGTTAGCTCATGAACATCTTCGATCCCTTTGTTTCCGCAAAATGTCCATTGTATGTACTTTTTCTCATGGCTCCGTACTCAGATAGTATTGTTCCTTATGGCATCTCTGAAAAAGAATTCCCTGTGGGCATACGAAGAATAGAGAGGCTCGGTCACGTCCTTTTTTCTCATAGTAGGTTTCCCACTAGTCCTCGACATGGAGGGTAGCTTTCTGGAGGAGTGCAAAAATAATCTTCTCCCTAGTCGAAAAGTCATGAACCGAGAAATATCCTTCTAATCTATTCAACCATCTATCTACAAGATTCGCATATATTTGACACTCAAACAGGAATGTCAAAGTTTACTTGTACCTTAAAGGGATTCGTGCCTCCGCAGTGGATGCCGGATGCAGATGCGCCACGGCGGGTAGTCGTTGAAGATCCGGCAAAGTTATTAATCATCGCGTTCCTTTGTTTTTTTGAGGGCCTCCTTAAGCAATGTTTTGATAAATGATATCGTGCTCCCTCATCTTTTCTTTTCGCCCTCCATGGGCATCCGTGGCTTGTGAGGCCGATCTTGTGCTGCACTGATTTGTTCTGACCCTATAACCCGACCTCGTTGGGGGCATGCAAAGAAGGATCAAGAAAAAGAAGACCGCTCTCGATACCAATTGACCAAACATTTATGATGGAACGCAAGAAAATAATAAATAACCATAAACATAGAAATACAAGAAATAAGGTTTCATTTATTAATATCAAATCACATAAATATGCTTACAAACATGATGGAAATAAAATAGCTAGGTATCAGAAGCACCCCTAAAAAGATATGTGACAACTACGTACCTCTCGAATTGTGTTACAAATGAGGCTCGAGGGCCTTTTATTATGGAGAAACAATGGAGAACTCTAAACATCCAAAAACCTAACCCTGTGAGATGAAGCGCCAAAACTATGGGCCCCGTTTGGGTAAACTTCCGGTGTTTCAACTTCGCAAGGACGTAACTTGCATACTATCTCCGTTTGGGGCTTCAAAATGGCTCCAGGTTCAAGATCCCGAAAAATGCTAAAAATAGTAAGTTGTGAAAAAACTCGAAAGAGACAATGGTGGGGCCCCAAGTGGAATGGAAGGTTGGCCACAAATATCCATCTACATCGCAGCACAAGCAAAAGTTGGAAAATATATAAAATTGAATGGAGAAAAACAAAGGATATGTCTATAGCCATCCTAAAAAATATCCTTTAGACAATTAAGAATAATAAGATCTCGAAATTATGCTATCAACCAAAGAAATGAAAACGCAAAGATTATCATGTATATAGATAAGTAATTCTAGAATTTACAAATAAAAAATATAAGTCCGAGTAAGAAAAATAATCCAAACTTTGCGACCGGAAATGAAACTCTTATATTCATGAAGAAGTGTAGCAAGATTGCTGATATATATCAAATGATGGAATAAATAAATAAATAGAGACACTAAGCTAAGTCGTAATGTATCCCACATCGACATCAAGATCTAACCATGAGTCTAGTGATCATATAACACAAACACATCAAGTCATGCAAACCAAACATTAGAGAGCCACACATGAAACCAAGCTATGATAAACATAATAATTCAATGTTGTAGCTAACAAACAATGAGGGTATAGCAGAGATGTGGCTACTACCAATAACATCGTACATTAGAGGCAACACAAACAACATGCTACCGTATAGAATTATACGAAGAACAACATTAATCAACATAAACATGCTCAAGCCGCATGGAAAACTGAAGAACCTAAGAGAATACATTCCTAAATCAAACCAATATAATTAAGGAACTAAGAAATTGAATTACATAGACAACTCGTAAAATGGCTTACTAACAGAGAAATTTGATATAAAAATAAGGGAATTCCATATGGGAATGAGGAGAAATTCTACAAAAATATGGACACAACAAACCCATTGAGGGAGCATAGGAATCGTTCCTCTATCATATGAAATGGAGCCAAACCCAATACGATGGGTAAAATGGTTTTCAACAACCGAAAAATTATTACAATAATGGCTTATACAACAACTATTGGGCCACTAATTTTGTATTATTATTATCACTTCTTAACATCCATTTTATCCATTTCTAATCTTCTTTATCACATTATTTATCCTAATTTATTATATAATTCCATTTCATAGTTAATTATGCTTTCTGGATAAATAATACTTTCTCTCCTTTTATTTTAATAAATTAATGATTATTATGCATGATTTTCCCAATGATGGTTTATTAATGAATTCGTTATAAAAATAACTCACCATTTTAGCCTCCAAGATCTCTTCTAGATTGCGCATTTGATCTTAGTCGTATATCAACATTCCAACTCATAAATTCTGTTGGAATAACAAGAGACAGCTTTAGAAAAGGGAACGTCAAAGTAAATGAAGAAGAATCTTGAAAATCCGAAATATGGGTTTTGTGAAAAATGGACCAAATTATTCTTTTCAGGCATTCATTTTTCTAAAATTTAGTCTTGATTGAGAGAAACACAGGTTCTTCGAATGAAATATTTGGAAATTTTCTCGTTGTGGTCATTTTCTCCTCCAAAATTGCCCTAATTAATTACATTCACTTGTGCCAAATTCTCGAATCATGATGGGAGATTCTTTCATATCTCAGTGATGTTTATTGAGATTTTTTAATTAGTATATTTCCATCAGAGTATTTAAAGGGCACAAATCGTAGAGAATGTAAGCGCATAAGAGATAAGGCATAGTAGGGTTAGTGTGCAAGAGATCAAGTATTGTAACAGGTATTTTAATTAATTGAATTCATGTCATTTTTTTATGTTTCATTCATGAGAGCTATAATTACTGTATTCCCAATCGTAGAGCTCCTATCAAATTTTCCGATTAGGTATTGCGTTATTTAATATTTCATGTTTTTGTCATTTTCAGAACTACCGTTACGTATGATTCCGTAATTTAGGTAATACTTATAATTCTACAATTTATCTTTAATGTTGTTACGTAGGATTTTTTTTCTTAATTATTAAACCCGTGATCAATATTGGATTGTACGTTACTCTTGCATATACCCTATGACATTTCGCAATAACAAATGCACCTGGATTGATAATTAATGTGGGAAAGGGTTTGAATATTTATTCGCACTGACAACAACATTCGCGCCATTGCTTCAAGGAAGTTAAAAAAGGTGCAAGAACACGATTCATATCGATCTAAGGATCAATCTCTCATCCTAGGGAGGGAAATGCTACTCCTACTCTAGGTTTTGAGTGGTGTTGTTCTATTTTGCTTCTTTTTTGATTAATTTCTGAAGACCCAATCTCTCGTCCCGGGAGAAATTTTCACCTCGATCCAGGTCCCGACCTTTAAGAATTTTTTGAATTTTTTTTTCCTTCCTTCAGCTCTATGAACGTAGATCTAAAGAAAAAGGTAGAGAAAACTCCCAAAACTCACAGATGAGGTCAAGGATGAAAGCATCAACATAACGGAACTCGGTCACATAACTCGTGATGCGACAAATACGTAAAATCAAGACTATATCAAGGTTGGCTTCACTCGTTGTTTTCTTTCAACATCACTCTACACTTTAGCAACTCTCTGCACCATCCTTAACAAAAGGAAGTTGGTCTCTCATACCCATGTATTTATTAACATACATTTTTCAAATACTAGTATGTGCATACTAAGTACATTCTTTCAAAAAATGGCTTCATTTGAAGTAATTATTATATGTAAGTATATTTTATTTTTTCAAAGTAGAGTAGTGTAGTGTATAATATATAATGAATAAAGAGACAAATAAATAAATTTCTTTATATCGAAAAACTATTGTTTTTGTTGCAACACGCCGTGAAAATTAACATCATGATCAATATTAAAATTTATTTATGTTTGTAGATGCATTATATTGAAACTAAAATTCCTACAAACACTCATATTCATTTTGATCACCTACTTGGAAAAATTCGATTATCATATCTTATGGGTTTTGGTGTTTGATGAAAAATTATGGAAAAAATAGTTGGGATAGTAATGCTTTGAGGGACCAAATGGGAATATTTTTAAGACCTTATTCTAACTTATATATCCCTTTATTTCTACCTTATAACCCAATTTTAATCACTCAATTTGGATTTAAAACAAAAAATTTAAGGACTAAAACAACGACAGGATGTCTAGTAGGCAACAGAATAAAGTTGGGACAATACACTTTTAGAGGCCTAAATGACTAGATTTTAGTTCGTTTCTATGGTATATTACCCTATGAATTTAGTTTACAACACAATTTGAATCACTTCATTTTGATATTTATAGAAAGTTAAGGAACAAATACTAATCGTTTATCGTAAATCAACACTCTTAAAACTATGTTTTCCGATTGTTCAATAGCGAATTTGACCCATCAATTATTCATGAATTAAAAACATGTTTATATTGGAGATACATAAATAAATTTACTTTAATTTCAATTTTAATAAGTTCAATCATCAAACGAAAAAATTTATGCTTAAAATGTCAATTGTTATCCAGTTGGGAAATTGAAAATGACTTTGTTAAGGCAAGTTGTTTTAAGTAAATTTGACATATTATATCATGGAATTTTTAAAACCCGTTTTTACTGTGATATATATATTAATTGGAATTCATTTGGCTTTGGAATCACTCAAATCGAACGAGAAACAAAGAAGTTATGTTTGAAACACTAGTGGTTGTGATAACACTAACGTTTTCTTACAGTGACAAATAAATTTTTGTTTTTATTTTTTCTATGGATTTTTTTGCAGAGTAGCTACTTGTTATTTTCTTGCATATCTCTTGGATTATGATAGCCCAATACCTCTTCTTTCATGATTTCATGTTTTATTGCAGTGTAGTCACTGTTGTTGGTCCGAAGAGAGTAAATGAGGTCAATTTATGTACAAGTGATTCTTTAAGACAATGATAATAAAATATTTTCAAAGATGTTTCCTCACATGGAGAAAAAACGTGAATATTTTTTCATCAATTAACATATTTGTAACATTATTCACCATTCACAAACAACATCGATGCAACAAAAATCATAACCATAGTAACTTGAGTAATTTATTTATTTATTGGTTTCCAACAAATAGTCATTTATTTTCCGATTTCTCTTATGTTTTTATGCTTTAGGTATCATATACTTCAAAGTCACATTTTTCTTTGTTTTGTTCTCAAAATAAAAGGAGCAAGTTCTTAAGCTTGGTAATGTCATACTCCTCGTTGCTATTACTCCGTGACATGATGCTACTCTGTGATGCTATTACTCCTTAGATTTTCTTACCTTGAAGATGCTTGAATATCGTATCGTTGTTACTTCCGGATGTTGTTACTTGCACTATCGTTACCTCGAATGTTGTTATTCGCACTATTTTTACTCCCACCGTTGTTACTCTATATGTTGTTACTCTCACCGTCGTTACTCCTGATGATGTTACTTGCACCGTTGTTACTCCGGATGCTGTTACTTGCACCGCCGTTACTCCAAATGTTGTTACTCACATTGTTGTTATTCCAGATGTTGTTACTCACGCCGATGTTACTCCGGATGCCGGCTACTCGAACTTTGTTACCTCGGATTTTGTTACTTGCACCGCTATTAGTCCGGATGTTGTCACTCACACTATTGTTACTCCGGATTCTCGTTACTCGCACTAATGTTACTAAGGATGTCGTTACTCGTTAATCGCCGTTACTCGGTGATGTTGTTACCGGTGACCGTTGTTACTCCGGGATGTTGGTTACTCGCACCGTTGTTACCTCCGATGTCATACTCGCACTACCTGCTAGCGCCGGATGTTTTTACCGCACCGTTGTTAACCTCGATGTTGTTACTCGCACTATTGTTACTCTTGATGTTGTTACTACAATGGTATTGTGAATCCGTCATAGCTATTACTCCACTAGTGCCGTGAATTTGTCACTTACCGTTACTCCGTCACAAGGTGGAATCCGTCATCGTTGTTACTCCGCTTGCCGTGAATCCATCACTCGGTATTACTCCAGAAATTTTTTCTAAGTGTTAGATGATGTTACTCCTTCTAAAATTTTCCAAGTGTCTTGTTGTTACCCCTCCGTGATGTTACTCCATGGTGATATTTTTCTAAGTACCTGTGTCATATCTTGGGGCGTTGTTTTTACCTACCAAGGTAGAACAAGCGGCACGTCCCTCGACCGACTCCGTGGATTTATTTGGTATTTTACCTATGACTTGATCAACTATGACCTGCGGCGTACATACTTTACTTGGGGGAGGTCTCGTATTTAAAGGATGACTATTATGTGGTAAGTCTTGTCAGAATGATTCACTCTTAATTTCTATTATTTTGTAAAGTGACTAATCCTCCTTCATGTCACCTTCCTAACATCATTATTTTTCCTATTTCCTTGTTATTACCTAAGTCATGGTTGTCGTTACCTTTCACACAACTACTTTTGTTGTCCAATTTTCACATTGAATTCAACATATGTAGGTCTTTCTCTGATTTGATTTTCTTCTTAGATGAATGGAAAATACTTTTAATGGTCTAGGCCTCTTTGACATAATGATTAAGAAATAATTATATTTGATTATCTATAAACATAATCTTATCTTTATGAATAATTATGCAAAGTTGATTTGATCATGTCAACTTTCAACTTTCCTAATCGGGTCAAATCCCCGATCTCGTAAAATTTATGGTGATGACTACAAAATTGTAGTTAAATCTTTCCACCATTATCTAATGAACTTATTTATATAATCCCATTTCATAATTATGTATGCTCTTTTTGATAAATAATACTTGTTCTCCTTTTTATTTTAATAAATTAATTATTATTATGCATGATTTTGCCAATGATGGTTTATTAATGAATTATTTATAACATAACTCAATATTTCAAATTTCTCCAAGATCTCTTCCAGACAGATTTGATCTTCAACTTAATAATTAAATATTCAACTCATAACGTTCGAATAACAAGAGACATGTTTGCATTGAACTTTTCTTTTAGAAAACGAAGAAGAATCATGAAAATCCGAAACATGGGTTTTGTGCGTAACTAACATCAAGTTAGTTTTCTTATAAGAATTTTTTCCAAAATTTGGGTCTTGATTGAGAGAAACATAGGGTTATTCAAAGGATAGATATGCAGATTTTTCTATTGTGGCCGTTTTCCAAAATCGCCCAATTGTACTGCGATTTGACTTGTGCCACTCGACTCATTATGGAAATATCTTTCGATCTCATTTTTCTTATTGAGATTTTGTAATCACTATTTCCATTTATTTTTTGCATATCTAAAGGGCACAAATCAGAGAGAACAAAGATAGAACACATAGGAGATACGGCATGTAGGGTTAGCATGCAAGAGATCAAGTATTGTAACAAAGGTATTTTAATTAATTTAATGCACATCATTTTGTTGTTTCATTTGTGAGTTATGAGTTACCGTAGCCCCGATCAGAGAGTTGGGCCTACTCTTCCTATCAGCGACCGCGTTATTTCTTTTCTCGATTTCATGTTTTTTTGTTCTTGTAACCACTGCTCTAGTATGATTCCGTAATTGGTGTGAATGCTTTAATAATTCCGCAATTTATCTTTAATTTTGTTACAATAGCTTGCTTTTTTCTTAATTATTAAAACTCCGTGATCAATATTGGATTGTGCTATCAAGCCTCGCATATACCTTATGCGTTACCTCGTAATAACAAATGAACCCTAACATTGATAATTAATATGGGAAAGGGTTTGAATATTTATTCACACTTGGACACCAACAACAACAACCCAGAATATTGGGGTTAAAAGCAATGAAAATTAATTTTGAGGAATATTTGTTATAATTACAGAGAACCCATGTATTTTAAAACGAAATCGAGATCATTTATTGAACCTTTGAGGAATTTAGAATAGGGGCTTACCTCTTTTACATCAGACGATTGTTGTCGGTTGTTGAGGGAACGTTGTCGCCATGAAGAGCAGGGCACAAAATAGATTACGTTATCGTCATCGCGAGGGCATAATCCACTTTCTCGTAAAAATGAAAATGAATTGATATCAAATCATTTGAAAAATAATAACAACTATAAATAAAATAGATGGAAGGGTAGTTGTTTCTTACTTGGAACAAAGTTGATTAACCTAATCGACCTAGAAATGCATCCTTCATAATGAAAGAAACCATAGTTGGTTATAAAACCAATCTTAAACTAACCATCAGTATACAAATGAAAATGAACACAACGACACATACCTATGTACGCATAATGACAAAGCATAGAAATTGTAGAAAATTAAAACCCAAATCCAATCGAAAAGCATGAAGGAGCTTACGCACGGTACAGCAAGACATCATTCTTAATAGTTAGGCTTGGAGAAGCAGACTCCAGCCTATAGATAATGGAAGGAAGGAATCAAAGGAAAACAACGTTGGAAACAAAATTTTAGGGTTGGGGATGCCGACCGGAGCTCTAGAGCAAGAGATGATCGGCTCCAATATAGAAAAATGAAGAAATGAGCTCCAAGTTGGGTGGAAGGTCGAAATTCTTAGGTTTTCTACAACTACATCCAAACCATCGATTCAAATGCATTGAAATCTTGAGCGTACATGTGGCACCCTCGAAATATTCGTGAGGGCTATGTGAGGGCCATGTGATCTTTCCACATGGATTTCAATGAATAGGGACTTGCTCAACGATGGGGTAAGGTAAATTAAATCTCGAAATGAAACTACATTAACCCATTGTACTTACCTTGAAAAAATCAAAACACATGTATAGCAAAGTATTGAAAGGAGGATCATTTACATGAAGTTTAATATGTATGGTAAGTTGTGTATAGGTATATATATAAATAAATTAATATAGCGTGGAATCGTATTAAAGTAATATACAAAGAATATATGGGATAATGATATAGTAATAGGGAGAGTGGATGTTAAATTAGGATGAATATTATTAGGTGGAGGGTTAGGTTATTAACAATTATTAGTATAAAGGGAGAAGATTTGAGTATTCTATAAATGAAGAAACATAATTTAAGGGTGATGAATTCACTTTAAACACAACAAAAATATCATTGGGATAAGAAGTGAAAGACTAAAGGGGTGTTTAGGAATATCCTTAATTGTGTGTGTGTGTCTATATATATATATATATATATATATAGATAGATATGGATATGTTCCAAAGGGATAGTTAACAAATCCATTAATAAACATCATGGAATAATAAACCTAATGGATTAATACTAAAATCCCAAAAGACTCATAAACCCAAGTGAACAATATTAAACCCTATGGATGAATAATTATAGCCCTTAAACCATATGGATAATATTACACCCTATGAATACTGAAGCCTTAGATTAATAAACCCTAAGGAATTTATAAGAAAAATGGAATAATAATAAACCCTAGGAATGAAAACCCTAATATTAATAAAACCAAATGACTTGATATTATAAATTAAGAGGAAAAATAAACCCAGGGAAATTCTTTATAAACCAAAGTTATAGAAACCCAAAGATAGAATTTTTTAACCCTAGGGATGAGAATTCAGATTGGAAAATCCTATGAACAATATTAAACCAAATGGATTGAAACCAAATACCCAAACAACTATAAACCAAAGGGAACAATATTGAACCACTAGGGATGAATTTAAATGTAAACCCTATGAATAATATGAATCTTGAAATTTAGAAAATCGAAGGAATTAATTCACAAAACAGAATAATAATAAACCCTAACATTAATAAATCCAAGGAGTTGATATTATAAACCAAAAGGAACAATAAACCCAAGGGATATGTGTTGAACCATTAGTTAAACGCGAGAGAGAGGTGAATCCCGCTTTAATGCATTTAGGGTCTTGTAAAACTTTCTTTTACACTTATTTACATCTTCAATTTGTGATCAAATTAATGTACAATAAGGAAGAACAATCTTAATAAGTGAGAAAGCAGTATTAAGTAAGATTAAATACACAATATCACCACACATAATCATCATGCACATAGACAACGATGATATAAGTGGAAACCCATACCTAGCAGAAAACCACATCTTATTATTGTTGTGATGCAAAGGCAAGCTCCCAACCCCTCTCACCACCGATTTTCCATAGGCTCCAACCTACGAGAGGCTACTACCTCAATTATAGAAGCTACAAATTGCAAGGAAGCTCCAAATCCCATCTATTTTCTACAAAGCTGCAACCTGCTACGAGGCTCCTACCTCAAACTGCCCCTACAATCGAACATCTATCATGCTACAACTTGATATGGAAGCACCAACTTCTTCACACAATACGTCGAAACAACATGCCGATTTACGGATATTAGCCCCATTACTATTCCTTCTTCACTCGCTGTCCCCCCATCCTTCATATCCCTCCCGCTTTATATTATCTTTGTATCTTCACAACTTCTCTATCTACTCCTTCTTCTTCTTACACTCTCTAAAACCCTTACACTCGTTAATTCTCCTGCGCCTTTTTTTTTAGGCATATTATAATAACATCATTTATAGAAATCGTGTCATAGTTGTTTGTATCTCCATACGTGAATATGAAATGAAAATGAATGAGATCTTTGCATTCCACCTTCTCATTTTTCTTGCTTTCAGACACTTCGTGGGATGTTACAATACTATGTACTCAATTAAGTATTATTATAGGTCTACATATATATAAATATTCGCGAGCATAAATTTCTTTTTATGTAACTCACCTTTTCGCCTTCCTTGTAGCTTTGCACTTTTCAAAAACCTATGGTTATAAACCATGATAAACATCCTCTATATATAATTTGAATTATACTTTGGTTAAAAATAATTACCAACGTATATATGTTGGGTCCCACAACAATTGTCAATTCATATTTGCCCGTGATCTATCCGCTTCCCATCCAACGACAGTCGTATTCCATCAAACACGATGTTTAAGGTTTTAAACCTATGCTATTTTAAATGTGCCTTTTTCACTATGAAGTCCACACCTTTTGTTAACCTCTCGCACAACCTCTCGATGCGAACACTGCGAGATATTTTCTACTCCTTTGGATCAGATACGGCTATAACATAAAATGAAGCCCGAAAACTTATCCTTCCAAACTAATGCGAAATAGGTGGTATTGCTTTGTGACGTGTCACTTTTGGGAGGGCTCTATACGCATTTCATTTCAGCTTTTACCACTTACCACTTTGGATGCACATGAATAGCACGCCGCTTCCGTAGAAACCACTCACACCGTTTACAAACACTTGTTTCAGATCGATATCCACTTCGTTTTCATTATACATTCCGCATTTAAGCAGCCTTTTTCTAATTTCATTCATTGATCCAACGATTGTTGTGCTCTCATTGTCAGTTCCGCTCCACTATTCCATAAGTTATGTTGATAACCATAGATTTCTTCTTCGCCACTATTTCATTGAATTTTACACCGTATGTATGTACTCCGAATACCCCCTAACCTTATTAATACCTACATCGTGTGATTTGGATATCAAATTGCAGTGTTTCGCTTAACACTTTTCAAGGGCATCGTACCTATTTAGTGATCGGTGCTCAATCTGACATACACTTTCTATCATAATTTAATTTCAATTGAATGTTTACTTCTTAAACACACAAATTCTCTACAGCTTCCCTTTGAGTTTGCCCGATTCATCTACATACATATATAGTGTTCCAAACCCCCGATTTTTCGCTCGAGTTAAAAAGCCGAATCAAGCATTCAATCATAATGCACACCATGATTCAGAAAAACAAATTCCTCCATATATAATAAAATAATTATAAAGGATCTCTTCTCTTTGGCATGATATTCTGATCAATGGCTCTTACGTCGTCCTAATTTTCCCGCGTAGCTTACAACAAAACCCTAACTATTCTGAAAAACTACTACTTCCTCGTCTAAAAGCCCTCCTCTTGTAGCCCTCTCGTCACTTTACTTTCTTTCTCTCGCCAACAATTCCATCTAAATACGCTTTGCGCTCCGTTGTCTTGGTGTTGCTCCTCCTTTGTGCTCCTTTGCCATCAATAGACAATATTTCCAACAGCCTTCCCCCTTTGCATTGATGGCAATACTCCCAATGCTTCCTCCAGGACTTCTCTGCTTGCTTTTCGGGGAAGTGACCATTTTCTTCTTTTTTCTTGCTTTTCCTCCCCCTTTGACATCAATGACAAAAAGAGTTGTACATTTCCCAATGTAGTTTCGATCTTTTCATTTCCTCCGATCTTGCAGGACCCTGTTTCCATGCACTTTGCTCCATTGTTCTAGCTCTTTTATTACAATTTATTGACTTATCTCGCCCGGGAATGATGCTTTCTTGTCCGATATTGACTATCACTTATCTTCCGCATCGATCCCTGTTTCTTGTATGCAACCCTTATTATCATTTTTTGTCAATCATATCGTAGAGTAACATCTAAAGACACTACCCCTAGTTTGTCTCTTAGATATTCCAATGGTTCTTTAGAAAGAGGTTTTGTGAATATGTCTACTATTTTTTCCTTTGTTGGTATGTATTCCAACTTCACCAATTCTGACATAATTTTGCTACTTGTTCTTTGAGGAAGTGGTACTTTATTGGGAAGGTCGCTAAGTACATGATTTTTTGATACACTTATTGCATTCTGTATTGTCACATTTGATAGAAATGGGTTCATCAATCCTTACCTTCATGTCTTGGAGAGTTTGTTTCATCCACATTAATTGTGTGCAACATTCTATTGCTCCTATGTATTCTTCTTCTCCGTATTGTACATAGAGAGATATAAGTTTGCTTATTGCTTATCCATGCAACCTGGGACTTTTTCCCAAATAAAATGCACCTCCACTTTGTGCTTTTCCCTCGTCATCCACACAAATTGCCCAATCAAGCGCTACGTGTTTGCTTTCAATGTGCAAAGCTTTTTTTCCTTTTGGATATACCAGAGGCCATAATGCGCGTTCCCTGCGTATATCTAAATATTCTCTTGATTACAAGTAAGTGATTTTGTTTTGGTCGTCGCTTGATATCTTGCCACAAGACCTACTACCAACATAATGTCTGTCTAGAAGCGAGTAGGGTATAACGGACTTCCTATCATGGATTTTATAAATTTTTTGATCTCTAAATGCATAGATCCATCATTAGCACAAAGTTTGCATCCAGGTGATCATGGGAGTTGACTGACATCTTTGCGCCTTCCATTTGAAACCTTTTCAACATTTCTCTTAAGTATTTTTTCTTATGAAAATGAATATTCCAGTGTTCTTTTGTTGAATTTGAAGTCTTAAATAGAAGGTGAGCTCTCCAATCATAGACATCTCCAAATTCTGATTTCATTTCTTCATCAAATCCTTTTTGCTAACTCATCTTTGTTGCTACCAAACATGATGTCGTCTACATACACTACTACTAATCAAGAGTTCATTTTCATTAGCCTTTATGTACAAATTGTTGTCTACTCCTCCTTTCTTGAACCCTTTTTTTTGAAAAGTATTTGTCCAAACATGAATACCATGCACGAGGAGCTTGTTTTAGACCATATAAGCAGGCTTTCTTTTATAATCCGCACATATAGTCATGTTTATTCGTGCTAAGGAGAATCCTTCGAGTTGTTCCATGTAGAATTCTTCCTCTAAGTCTCCATTCAGAAGGCGAGACTTCACATCCATTTGGTATATCCCTAAAAATCATGATAGCATGCAAAGAGCCAAAAACATTCCGATTGCTTCCATTCCTTTGTCGCTACAGGGGAAAAGGTTTCATCATAGTCAAGTCCTTCAATTTGAGAATACCCCTTTCATACAAGTTTGGCTTTTATTTTTGAATTTACCTACCCTTTCTGTTCGTTCATATTATAATTGAATATCCATTTTTTGTGCCAATGACATGGTGTTTTCCCTCGATAGTATTGGAATTAACTCCCGAGTATTGTTCTTCTCAATTTGGTCTAGGGCTTCTCTTCATTCATAGTATTTACCCGGTTTTACTTTGTCTTTATATGCTTGGCTTCTTCGAGACTTCTTTGGCTCTATTTATGAGATAACATGTGCCAGTATACTTTCTTCGTCCGTTCGACAAGCTATCTTCTTGTCCTGTACTCCCACACTCTTGTCCCCAATGGTTTGATCTTCTGATGGTTCTTTTTCGAGTGTGTCTCTGAGGGACCTCTTTGTGTTTAATTCAATGATCTTATGTTGTCTTGCTATGTTCATCATTATCTTAGTTTTTCAGCTTCCACGATCATCTTAGAGTATTGGTGCGGCTTGTGATTATTGTTCTCGTTGGTAGATCTTCATCAAATCTTACATCAATTATTTCCACAATTTTGTGCAAACATGTTTATTAGTAGCACTGTAGCCTTTACTCCACAGTGCATATCCTAAAAATATTCCTTCATCGAGCTCTTGCATCAAACTTCCCCAGCTTTTCATCATTATTTTTGTATGAACACTTGCTTCCAAAGACTCTAAAGTGCTTCGATTGATGCTAGTTTACCATGCCATAATTCGTAAGGAGTCTTATCACAATTTTCTCTAGATGAGCTTTTGTTGATAATGTGAACAAATTTCGGTGGCTGTACCGCTTCGCCCATAGGTTTGGGGAATGTTACTTTCTTGCATCATAGCCTCCGGCAATCTGTTGTAATGACCCGTTTTTTCTATTTTTCCTCTCTGCACTCCATTCTGTTGAGGGTGTACATATCAATTGTAAACTATTGTTTTTATCGCGCTGTTCATTTCATAGGTCTCAGTAAAATCATAGTCTTTAGAATTCACCTCCTCTCGTCCGGACGTCGATGCATTTTATCTTACATCCCTGTTTGATTTTCTAACAATGCCTTCGAATATCTTGAATTTTTCAATTGCTTCGCATTTACATTTGAGAAATTCCACCCACATCAATTTGGTAAAATCATCTATTATTAGCATGAAATAAGATTCTCCACTCCGGTGCATTAGTTCTTGAAGGTCCACACAGGTCCACATGTGAACAAGTCAGTGAGGCCTACTTGTAGATAGTTTCTTTTTGGTCTTGAAATATGTGTGGTCCGCTTGCCCGCGTTGGAAGTATTTACATATGGTATTTGGAGGGCATTTCTTTATTGCGGGCATATCTCCTCGACTACATTCTTCTTGCTCATCTCGATGATGTGGTAAAAGTTTAGTGTGTCCCAATCTAATATGCCATAACCATGATGTCATCAAGTTTTCTTATGGTGCATTCTTCATTCTCTTCTTTCACTATATAGACATTAATTTACTCGTTCTAACACCTTTCGATCAAAAGGTCTCTCCATGGTGCTCGATCTTACCTCATAATATTTGGCTCGAAAAGGACCTCACAACCTTTATCACACATTTGACTAATGCTTAAGTAGATTTTCTTTTGCCCATCCACAAATAGTACATCTTGAGCCTCTCCTCTTCCATTATTCAGATCGATTTTGAGCCTTTTCCTTTGATTTTCCCTCGCTTTATCATTTCCAAATGTAACATTTTCCCGCATTTCTTTTCATCAAAGGTTACAAAAGCTTGCTTCGATCTCTAGTCATATGCTTTGTGCAACCAATGTCCATATACCATTGACCTTTTTTATCTTGAGCTATTAGAGCCGGAGTCACACTTATCCAACTTATTTTTTCCCATCGCATGTTGCTATTTTTTTGGTACCTTTCCCGAGAAGATGGATCACAAGCCTTTGAGAGGACATTTGTGAGACTTGTGCCCGATTTGATGGCGTAAAAAGCATTTGATTATATTTTTTAATGGATTATGAGTGAATTCTACATTGTTCATAAATTTCCTTGAGTTTTCATACATCGCTCTTTGTCCATACTTTCGCACTTCAAGAATTTATGACTGCAGGAACACCTGTAAAGAAAAAACAATACCCATGGAAACTTAGATTAGTGTACAGTGAAAGGTTGTCCTCTCCATTTGTTCGATCGAGGTAGTATTTCCATTTTCCGCATCCTTTGTTGTTTGGACTCGATTTTCTTTGTCCGACAATATGTTGCAGTATGTCCCTGGCTTTGTGGTAGGCATAGGGGGAAAGAATCTCCTTTGACAATTTCTCGAATTTATTCAATTCATATTTAGGAGTGTAAGAGCCTTTTGTAGAGCTGATTGTTTCTTTATTTCATTATTTTTTATTTGAGTGATTTCTGCTTGTTTTTCTTTTTACTTCATTTCGTGTCATGACTAGCTGTCGCATCTACTTCTATAGGAATCTTTTGAGAAATCATGCTTCATTATCATTTACGGTTTTTACAAAAGTGATATTGTCTGTTTATCTTCTACCTTGGATTTCGTCGGTTTGTCATTTGTAGGCTATCCTGTAGCCTTTATGAGAGGAGATCTTTGAGAATTTAGAATTTTATCCAACCTGCTCGAGATCTTGTCATTCGTGGAGTATCTCATTGGAGCAATTCGCTTTGGGAATTTTATAATTTCTTTCTCGTGCATACTACATCTTCTTCCAATTTCCTTGCTTCGAATTTTATCCTTAATTTTCCTTCAATAGAGAGTGTCTTACACTTTCTAGCTTCTTCAAGTTCTACCTTCAAATGAATGAGATCTTCTAAATTTGGTTCTTATTTTTACATATTTGAGGAGATGTCTTTCCCGTTTTCCGCACTCGAGTTTAAAGTCCGATTCTTATTTCCTCCAAGAGCACTTCTTAGGTCCCCCTCAAGATCTATCTCACCTTCTTCCTTATATTCTAGAAGAAATCCTCGGACTCTTCCTTGGCCATCAATACAAATTCGGAGGTTTTCTTCTTCATTTTGAGGATTCATCTGATTTTTTCTGGAAAGCACTCGCTATCTCGTTGAGCATAGAATAATTTTCTATTGAATCTCTTCCCTTTCTTCCGGTTATTTGTTTTTGGTGTTCTCTATCTCTTGAGTCCGATTCTTTGTTTTCTTTTGAAGACACTTAGAAGCATAGTGCTCTCAACTCTTCCATAGTTAAAGCATTTAAATGGAATATTACCTTTATACTTTCCCTGATCCTCTATCCAATATTCTAAAAAAGTAGCCCTCTTCCTCATCGTGAAAGCGAGTGAGCATGTATATTCGTTTTCTTTCCTTTGCGCTTTTCTCGCCTTAAAGGTCGCCTCCCTCGCATTTGACTTCCCTCATATGGCTCTCATTTCTCATGCGTCGTCAAGTTTCCAAGTAATTGGTTCATGGTCAATGTTTCCCGCCCGCTTGTTTCTTCTATGGCGTAAACCTTGGGGTTAAACACTCGGATGGTAAATTTCTCAATATATTTTGTACAATTACACATTATCTAATCGGTTTTCTCCTAGAGCTTTCATGTTATTCACAATTTCCTCGCAACCCTTTAAGAAGAAGGCTGGCAACATCACTAGTCTTCTTCATTCATGTATATTTTCAAAAACCGAGCTCTATAGACCTGTAGCTTGGCATCCTTCACCTTTTTTATCTCCCTCATGGATACTTTCTAATGTGCATGGATTTTGAATTAGCTATAAAATCTTGTTTGGCTTCTTTCTCTGTGCTAGAAATCCTTTGGGGCATATCCTAATTCCACATGCCAGCCCAAACTTCTATTCCTAGAGACATTATGTCCATCCTCATTCTTCATTTTCCATGTAGCTGGCATAGTTTCCGTGCCGCAATGCTTCGGTGACTACTATTTTTTAGAGCATCATCTTCAAGACTAGGCCATATTGTGGACCTCAAGGATCTCCTTCCGGCTTGTTAAAGCCGATACGTAAGGAACTCGGCTGCGATACCAATTGTTCAACCCTTAGTTAAACCGAGAGGGGCGCGGGGGTGAATGATTTTAATGCATTCGTGGTCTTGTAAATTTCTTTTTTACACTTATTTACATCTTCAATTTTTTATCAACTTAATGTACAATGAAAACAAAAATCTTAATAAGTGAGCATCAGTAGGTATTAAGCGAGACTAAATACATAATATCAACACATAATCATCATGCACATAGACAATTGATATAATTGGAAACCCATAAGGGAGAAAACCACATCTTATTATTGTTGTGATGCAAAAAGCAAGCTCCAACTCCCCTGTCCTCACTAATTTTTCGCAGGCTCCAACCTACAAGAGGCTACTACCTCAATTCCACAAGCTACAACTCAAGCAAGGAAGCTCCAACTCCCATCTATTTTCCGGTCGCCTGACCTACAAAGAGGCTCCTACCTCACTAGCTACAACCGAACATCTATCTATGCTACAAATTGATATGGATGCCACCAACTTCCTCACACAATACCGAAACAACATGCTGATTTACCCGGATATCGATCCATATATATTCCTTCCTCACTATTGTCCTCCATCCTTCATATCCGCCTTATATTATCTCCCGGATCTTCATAGCTTCTCTCGTCTTGCTCCTTCTTCTTCTTACACTCTCTAAAACCCTTATCACCGCTAATTCTCCTCACCCTTTTTTTTTAGGCATATTATAATAACATCATTTATAGAAATCACCTCATAGATGTTTGCATTCCATATGGGAATATGAAATGAACAGAGTATGACTCTTTGCATTCCACCTTCTCATTTTCCTCGCTCGGCACTTTCAAGATGTTACAATACTATGTACTCAATTGAGTATTACAGGGGAGATTTTTTATTTCCCTTCGAAGACTTGCCTTTTGCATCACATACACTAAAAAATAATTAATTCATTTACATTGACGCTATAACAAATATGTTTCGATTAACCCTTTCATCTCTTGGATCATCGTGTATTTGTATTTTTGCTTTCGTTATCAACGTCTTTTTCAATTTCTCGCCTATTTATATTCTAGCTCTGCTACATAATTACCTGTTTCATCCGTTATCTCATGTCTTTTTTGCCGTGTTCACTCACACTTTGCATATAAATTTAATTATACGTATCCATATGCACATCAACCATAACCCTTAACACCGATTTGTCACATATTCTAAAAACGGAATTCTTTCATGCTTTACCTTGGCTTTTATCCTTTGATTGACATTATTCATAATGGCATGTTAATAATACCATAATATATGACTATGGTTAAGACCCATGCATAACAAAATATATTAAAACCATGCATTCTACTCTATAACCATATAACATTTAATATATAAAACATTTGTAAAGGTTTATCTTTCCGCCAAATTTTGCACATATACCGATGTCACATCCTCAATTATATGACCTGTCTGCCGATCCCGTTTCCAATCCGAGCGACCTTCATCCTTATTGCAAACCTCAAATTTTATTACCTTTCCATACTTTGGTTAAAATGCACCCACGTTGCCATCATATAAATACACTCGGGTCCCACATATTTTTACCTTAGTTAAAAGAATGTTGACATCTTATTTATCTAGACCCACTTGCAAATTTTATTTAAATACTAAAGCACCAATCATATATCAACAATGCCTCCTCATTAATCTATTCATCCTCAACATGTAATAATCAAATCCTTACCATAAGTTATAAAACTTTATAACTTACCATTCCACTAATTTATTACTTTTCACATACATCGATGCTCGTTCAATAGGCCCGTATATATATAAATATTCGGGCCACACAACGCCTTATGAACTCACTCCTTTTCGCCCTTCCTTGTAGCTTTTCACTTTTCAAACGCCTATGGTTATAAACCATGATAAATATCCTCTCTATATAATTTGAATTATACTTTGGTTAAAAATAATTACCAACGTATATATGTTAGGGTCCTACAACAATTTTCAATTCGGATTTCATCACGTGATCTATCCACTTCCCATCCAACGCGTGTAATCTCCATCAAACACGATGTTTAAGGTTTTAAACCTATGCTATTTTAAATGTGCCTTTTTTCACCTGCCGGGTCCACACCTTTTGTTAACTCGCTGACAACTTCGATGTGAACACCGTCGCATCTTTGCCTCCTTTGATCGTGATGGCTATCACATAAAGATTAAGCCCGAGCAATCCTCTATCCTTCCAAGCTAACATGAAATAGGTGGTATTTCTTTGCGACGCGTCACTTTCGGAGGTGCATATCGTGATTCGACTTTTAGCTTTTACCGCGTTACCACTTTGGATGCACGCGAATACCTGACCACGGCCTGCATGAAACTCACCTCACCTAATCGTTTATGAACACTGTTTCACTAGCACCACTCGTTTCTTCATACATTCCACATTTTTCCTTCCAATTTCGTTCGTTGATCCTTCAAATCCAATGGTTGTTGTGCTCTAGTTTCATTCCGCTCCACTCGTTTCATAAGTTATGCTCGATAACCGTGATTTCTGATTCTGCCTACTTATTTCATTGAATTTTACACAATAACGTAGCTCGCAGACATCCTCTAACCTTATTACTCTACATAGTGTGATTTGGATATCAAATTGCAGGGGTTTCGTTTTTTAACAATTTCAAGGGCATCGACCCATTTGAAAGTGATACGGGTGCCCAATCTCGACATACTACTTTCTATCAGAAATTTAATTTCATTGAATGTTTAATTCTTAAACACACAAGTCTCATAGCATCCCTTTGAATTTTCCCAATTCATGCGCGCATATATATATATTGTGCGTAAGCCCTTATTTTCATTTCAGGTTAAAAGCCCGAATCAAAGCATTCTAATCAATGCACACTATGATTCATCCTCCTATATATAATAAAATAATTATAAAGGATCTCTTCTCTCACGGCTCGATATTCTCGATCAATGTGTTGCTCCTCTATATAATTTTGTCGTAGTTTACAACAAAACACTGACTGTATTACTTCTTTCGTCTAAACCCTCCTCTCGAAGCCTCTCGACGTTTTCATCTCTTATTTCTCTCGCAACAATTCCATCCGAGTCCGATCTGCTCCCTCGTCTCAGTGCTACCTCCCTTTTTTCTCCTTTGCCATCAGTGACGATATGTTCCAACAATATAAAATTATAAACCCTCGAGGTATAGAAACCCAAAGATAAATATTTAAACCACTAAAAAAAACATGGGTGACATAATTTAACCATGGCTAATTTGAGTAATATTAAAAACCCAATGGACTATAAAAAGCAAGGGAATAATATTGAACCTTAGGGATGAGTAATAATTGAAAACCCTACGAACAATACTATACCACTAGGAATATGAAAGTCAAGGGCTAATAAAGCCATGGAATAATAAATCCAATGGATTAAGATGAAAAAACCCAAATAACTATAAACCTAAGATATAGAACCATAAACCCAAGCTATAAAAACCCAATTATAAATATTTTGACTCCTAAAAAAAGACATGAAGTCGACATACATTCCTATGGTTTGATTTCTACATTAATCCTAAAAACCCAATGGACTATAAAATGAAGGGAATAATACTTTGAATCGTAGGGATGAGTGCTAATTGAAAACCCTATGAACAATAATATACCTCAGGAATATGAAACAAAAAAGATAATAAACCCAAGGGAAAATAAGCTCATGGAATAATAAACCCAATAGGATTAAAATAAAAAACCAAAATAACTATAAACCTAATGGAACAATATTAGACCCTAGGGATGAATTTCCCAATTTTTTGTATATTAAAACCAAAAGGATTATAAAACCAAAGAGGAATAATATTAATTTAAGGGATTATCCCAAAGTCATAATAAACACTAATGGATTAATACTAAAAACCCATCGAACATTAAAGCCCGAGGGAATAATATTAAAACTCTGCAATGAATATTAATTGGAAACCTTATGGGAAAATATTTTACTCTAGGGAAGGTGAACCCAAAAGGGGATAATAAACCCAATGGATTAATAAAAGCAACGGAAGATAAAGCCAATGGATTAAAACTAAAAATCCAAGAAACTATAAACATAAGGGAACCATATTAAACCGTGGGGATGAATAATAATTTCATACCCTAAGATAAATATTTTAACCCCTAAAATAAACATGGTTGAAAAAGGTTTACCATTGGTTTCTTTGCATGTCAAAAAAAATCTAAGGAAGTGCGTAGGACCATCGTTGACCATGTTAAAGTGTGATTGATTATCAAATCGAGAGAATATTTTTCCAAATGCAAGATCGATTTAATATTAATCAAGGTTGATTATAATATTAAGAGAGATAATCATCTGCAATGTGAAAATTTCACCTTGGTTCACCATCATTCAATTCATAAAACATAGTTGACCATCATAAATATTTTAAACCTGATATAGAATAAATAACCCGAGGGATTAACACCAAAAACAAAATGTATTATTAACATAGTCGAAAAAATATTAAAATCAATATGTGGAACCTCTTAGATTACAAACCCCAGAATTCATATTTTAAACCGAAGGAAAAAATAAACCCTATCAAAATCATACTATATATGGATTTATTACCTATTATATGACACTTGGAACATTTCCTTTAAAAACCACTATTAGGCACCAACTAATAAATAGTATAATCCCTATTTATATAAACCTTAACAAAAATTTTAGACCCCATAAGAAAAAATAATAAGCACTACAATAAGCAAGGGCCATCTTCTCCTATTCTATCAATGTAATCTTTTTCTACTAATCTCCACACCACCAACCATAGTTTCCAATCTTGGATTTTCATCCATTTCCATTTCAATACAATTTTATTTAGAATGGAACATACGAACATGCAGTAAGATCAGGGAGACGATAGGAAAGCGAAGCACATTTTTCAAGAAAAAATTGTAATGTGAAGAAAAACGAAGCCAAATAAAAATTCAAGACCATACATATACAAAATATAATATAGAAACACAATAAAAAAATAATCGATTGCATGAAAATTGAAACCAAACAATAAAATTGAAATGAAGCTGATAAGTATTTTTGCTTTACATAAAAAAAACACCACGGAGAATATCCACTTCAAAGTTTTCTTAAAAAACATTTAAGTGATTGGGACCTTCAGTAACATAGCTCATACTCAAATGACAAACCACCTGAAGCAATTGACATCCACTACGATCAATTTTCACGTATACTTATAATTTTCAAGCTAGTTCCTACTTGTTTTTCTTCCTCGATTCTCTAAGATGCAGAGTGCAACACAATGTATTTCCACATATGCTTTCATTTTATCCAACACATCAACATGTTCATCAACACATGTTGGATGAAACCCAAGTTTTCTATCAAACGGACAATGAATATATGAAAAAAAATTATTAATTCAGAAGACATAGCATGAACCACGACTACTATAATATTTAACATTGATTATCTTCCATATATTCAACACACACACAAAACTAGAATGAACACACATATACAATAGTAATCCTAAACATGCCTTAATAGGAATAACACTGATGAATAAATGAATTAACTAAAAAGAAAATAGATAAATCATAAATTTACATGGAAAAAAAGAGGAAAAAAAAACAAGCAAGCATAATATAACAAGTTAAATAAAATAAAATAAAAACCACATCAAAGCATCCAATCATGTCATTATTTCCAAGCATTCAATATGATAAAAACTAAATGACAACATGGGAAAAAATTAAAAGACCATCAATGCAATTTCCAACTTTATTCAAACCACTAAACTCAGTTAAAAATAGAAACCTCAAAATGATATAGAATTCAATCTTTCCTCCTATTTTTTCCTAAGTGTAACATAAGAACTATTTCTCATATTTGCATAACATTGATAAAAAAAAGTGTTTAAATTTATAAGCCATCAATGGACCTCACTCTTGATATAGATGTAACTCACAAACGCGTATTGCTCTCTCTAGATTTCCAAATATCTACAATGGCTCATTTCGCAAAGTCATCCATTATGACTTGCGAATAGTCAAGGCCCATGCCATTTTCAAAGGCATCTATCTAAGGTTCCTCATAGTAAAAGATTTTATGGGAACAACATTTGGAAAATATTTGGAAAATGGAGCACCAATGTACTTCGCAAAAATAATTGTAGTAAGCTAGCGGAATTTTTGAAGCGAGTGTGTGTAGTGTGAAGAAATATATCTTCTATATATCCAAGAGAACCATTAACTATCCCAAATTCCTACCCAAAAATTACACGTGAGCATGAAAGCGCTCACCGGGCTGACATCAACAACACCTCACACCCCAAGACATCATCATCAATGATAGTAATCTTGGGATGTCCTACCACTATCTCCGCAACAAATCTTGCAAGTGGACAATTTAATGATTTTAAATTTTCCGATTGTGCAAATTAATGATATCTATTTTGTTGCAAATAAGTGAACTCGAAGAATAAAATAAAAATTGTTTCCCTAATTATCCAAGAAACTATTAACGCACATCATAAGAAGATCCAATTATTTCAAATAAGTCTCCCCATTTTCTAATATTGGTTAAAATTTTGCGAAAATATGTCTACATGGGATCATCCCCTTGTTTCCTTTTAGAATTTTATCAAAATCCACAACAATGTTAAAACTTTTTCACAAAAAAAATCTTGTTTTTCTTCCTACATATAACAATTTATCCTTAAATGGAGGAAGTTTCCCAAGATCACCCACAAGAATTATGGACCTACCACCAAAAGGAGAAATCTTCTTTTCCAGAAATTCTTCTCACAAATGAGAATATATTTTCATAAACAACCTTGGACATATGAATCTCATTACAACAATTAAAATATAGTGAATGTCCCTCATTTCTTCTTGGAAAATTTGCAGATCCTGGACATTAATCAGTTTCATAACTTTAATAGGAATTCTCAAAGTAGAGTGGATTTTTTTAACATGTTTTATTAAAAGCAGCTGATGCAAGATTTGCAGCTAAGAAATATTATTGGAATTCTTCCACCCATTGTTGAAGTAGAAAGAGAATGGAAAATACAATGAATAATAGAGGGAATTCGCGTTCAATAGATTCCCCTAGATAATGATTCAAAAAGTATCATCGTGATGAGCATTAAAAAAGTGGAAAAACAAAATTTCTCAAAGCAACAAGTTGATTCTCCCATAAAAGACAAAGGGAACAAAATTGTCTCCCTAAATGAATTAGTATTAAGCAACACCAAGAATATTATGCATCTTTTACAAAATGGAATGCTTGTTTAATAATTTAATGACAACATTAGTATCATTCCAATTATGATGAATATCAAATTCCATTCTACCAAGGTTTTCAAGGTCAAATATCTCCACATTGTTTTGGGGGAACTATCGCGAAATAAATTGTCATTCTTCTAAATCCTGAACAAAATTCTCTTCATGTACAAACGGTTCAACATCTTCTTCATCACTTTCATTTCTCAAAGGAGTTGGATCAACATACGACACAATATATCTAAAATTCTCCAGTTCTCAATGATCATTTCCCTTGTAACCCCTATATCTGAAGTTACGTCATGAGAAATGGTTTGTACAACAACTCTATCCAACAAAATGTTTCAAATTCCTCCATCTCATCATCGGGGAAAAACATGAGAAACATGATGACAAAACACAAACATTGACATGGTCTTCTTGGCTTTCCAATTGCTCCAATCCATGACGAGAATCAAAACTCCATGATCTTTTCATTTCTATCATGCATCGATGGTCCAAAAAAGTGGGTCATGTTTGACATAACTCAACAAAGGTGTTTCCACATGAATATCATCAAAATGCAATAAAATCCTTTTTGGTAAACTTATTTTCCCGACATTCAAAGAGAAGAATATATGAATACAAACAATAAGAGAAAATTTAGAAACATATGAAAACTTTCTTGTGCTTCTATGTAATAGTCAACAATTTTTTTTTGGATGCGCCACATGGCTCCTTCATCTGATGCACGACTAGCCTCAACTCGAGGGTACAACCGCGCCTCCATAGTGAGAGCCATAAATTGACCTTGCTCGGGTTTTCTGACCCTCATCCATTCCATGGAAACTGATGCATTCAATCTCGTGTAATGTGCATTCATTCCTACCTTCGACCGCATCCTAGAATTCTATGTCCTTTTATGGAGAAATTGAGCCGACTAATTTCCGCATTGGATCCATGCCTCTCTTTTTTTCTCTCTACCTTTCTCTGTAAGCTCCTCGAATTCGGTTGCTACCCGTAGTTTTACTTCTCGCCCTTGACATTGTTGTTCCTCTCCATAATTTTCTATATGTCTCTCTACACATTCACTCCCCTCCTCTACATCCCCAACACTCCCATCGAGGTTGTCTCGCCGCCATCGCATGCGCGCCGCCGTAGGGGGAGGAGGTAGGAGGATTTCTCCCTCCCGCCCTCGAAAATCCGGCCATGGCGAGAGCACATAGTGCGCTTTCTTAGTGGCTATTGAAGTGCCGGGGAGGTCTCTAAACCCTAGATGTACGGGCCCATATCTTATTTCGTATTGCGAGAGATTCACGAAAATTTGGCTCTGCGGTTCTAGAGAGCAACTATGAAAAATCCACTCTCTCTTGTTCATCCTCCCGCTTTCATGGGAAAATGGTGGCTCTTCGATTCAAAATCATAGAGGAATCTTTCGCAAAGTGGAGGTAGTCGACTTTGTTGAAGGATCCCAACAAATTGACAATATGGAGGACATAGGTGCTTGCTCCACCTCCACTCCAGAGCTACCTCCTCATCTCTCTAAGAAGGGGAGATACCTATCTGATTACGAGTGCTAATTTGTGGAAGAACCTCCTCATATATAGCACCATGATGCAAAGTACCAACAGAATCTGTAGAGCCTTGGCTCTCCTTTTTCCAAATATTTTCATGCCTGCACTATATTTTCTATGTTTATTTTTCTTTCCGTACAACAAACTTGTTTTTTTTTGATACTCATGTTAATACCTAGTTTCCCCATGAAGGGAAACTCTTTCTATGAGTTGTTGAATTCTCTATGACTGGGTTTTTCCCCTGCAGGGAAATACTCATTTTTTGAATTGTCTCCTTCAGGTAAGGGGTTGGATAATTCAACAACCCCCATTATAAAAGCTAGAATGTACTATATTTTTTTACAAACAAAATTGGTCGATCAGATCAATATTTACTCACAACATAGTCAAAATTTTTAGCAATTTGAGCATTTAAATGATCGTCTTTTCAAACTAGTCTCAAAATTTTTTTCCTTTCTCATCTATTTAATATGAATCTAGGCAGAACCTCTCGTAGAGCATCATACTGAAATGAAAGGATCAAACCCTTTTTTCCGTAGAACAAGAATCAACATTGCATTTGGTGTGTCTCAAAGACTCAACTGACCAAATGCTCATAATCCTCTTCAATGTTGCAAAAAAAATGTTGAGTATTTGTTATGGAAACCAACTCACAAATTAGAAGAAGGTATGAATCAATGACCTATAAATCAACCTCTTTAAGGGGAAAAACATGCTTTATATTACATAAATGAAAAATTATTGGATGATACAAATGACAAAAACCTACTTTCTATACATAGGACTCTAAGGAGTGCAATATAATCATAGCCTACATAACAATAATAATGTAAGGGCACAAAAATAACAATAGTGGGCTTCTATGGGGCACAATAATAACAATATGGGGACTACATGGGAATAGTAATAAAAAATAAGGGTGTTACACTAACAATAAATATATAAGAGTTTTACTAGTATTATAGGGACCTAACACTGCCCCTTGCTTAGAAAAGTGTTTTCCTCAATGCTTGAGTAGTTCTGGATCTTTCTATAAAAAACATTCTCATCCTCCCATGAGGAATCTTTAGGTGGTATGTTCTTCCACTTGATAAGATACTTTGAAATTGATTGATTTTTTAGTTGTCAAGTTCTGCTTTGCGTGACTTCTTCAAAGGTTCCAATTGATTTTTCCTTCCTTGTCAAGTAATGGAAATATTGTTTGAGGTGGGAGATTATCACCTATAACCTTATTTAAGAATGAAACATGGACAATTGGGTGCATTGAGGAAGATACCGCTAAGGTCCAATTTGAATTCCATAGTACTAATATTTTTGCAAAGCCTTCAAAGGACCATAATACTTTGGTGAAAAAATTATTATCCTTTCCGGGGTTGCTTTGAGGAACGTTTTTTTGTATGGTTGTAGCCATAAAAATACCAAGACTCCTACATCAAAACTTCTTTTGTTGCGATGTTGATTTTCCTATTGTTTCCTTTAAGAGTTGGAGAACTTGTTTTTCATTCTTAATGTGATCTTCAACTTTGCTTGAACCTGTAGTGAGCACAATTGTGAAATCACGCCTTGTTTTTCTTTCTTCACCGCATTTTTTCATGAAATTGAACTCGATTATATTTCATGGTTTCCTGCAATACTTTGTAATTCAACTTCCTTTCTTTCCAAAAAAGTTCAAGAAAATTTCTTGGAATTTAAAATCTATTCTCCCAAAAGGGTTGTCACCATTGGACTCCTGGTACAATATAAGCACCGCCCATTGGAATAGAAAGAATTTGAATATTCAATATAAATTTCCCCCATGGTTAGGTTGATATTATGGCACTTTCCAAAAGAAATTTACATTTCATCCATTTGCAGACCCCTCACTTGACCCCTCTAGTGTTGGAAGTAGGAAGCAATTCAATTCTTTGGCTATCTTATAATGAAAATTTCATATCCTATATTTACATCTATTATGTTTTTATGTTAGATAGGACAAACACTATGTGGATGTATGAAATTCTTATGTTGTTGAAGGAATTATAATTTTTATATATGAATTTTTCATTGAAGAAATTCATACAAAAATTGAAAAGACAGAAAGTATAAAAGAGATTTGAAATTCTAAACCATGAGGATAGGATAGAATTTCATACTTTCAAAAATTCTCCAAAAAAATTCCTTTAGAGAGAAATACAATTTGAAAAAAAATAGATAAAATAAATTATCTAAAGATTCCTTAGTAAAGAGGAAAGTTATTGGGAAGAGGTAATAAAAAAAACGCCGAGGAAAATTGAGTTTTTAAAATAAATTATTTTTGAAAAAAAAGTAAAATCCTAGGATATAGGAAACAATGTCCCGAAATAATAAATGCATCGTTATCAAAACTTGTTGAGGGAAAGTCTGACTTAAAAGTGCCTTCACTAGTCTAACAAGAGGTTGTGAACACTACGAAAAACTGAGATATCTTATCGAGGGCGAGATCTTAGGAGAAGCTCGTGGATGGGATTAAAATATTCTTTATAATTGGTATGAAGCATTTGGAAAGATCAATATTCAATTTCTTCTGTGATAATGATGATTAGATGTATGAGGCATGCATAAGTTTTAATAGAAAACTTTTGTTTTGGAATAAGGACTTATTGTTATACTATATAAAGGTGATTTAGTATTTAAAAAATTGTCATAGGGGAATACTAACTTTGTATCATTGAACCAATAATTTAGTCTTTTCCAAGGCTATGAAGTGAATTTTGCATAGCAGTAAAGTATTACTTTAGTATATTTTGTATACTATGAGATGTTGAAGGGATAGGTCGATAAGTTCCCTTAATTCCTTTTAATATGAGTAGATTTAAATATAAGGGAAGCGTAAGTTTATGAACATGTTAGCAACCCATTATGTTCTTATATAAGTACAACAAATCTTAAAATTTGTAAGAATAAGACATTTTTTTCAAAGTAGATTTGAGGTATAGCTTGGATTAATTATTAGATGTTGCCCACAAAATGGTTAGGGGTCATTGGTTCATTATTTAGAAAGTAATTACGGTCCCTAGAGTTAGTATTATGGTACTTTGTAGTTATTGGGGTTAGACAAATGATATTACTTTCAAACCATACGCACTTAAGGATAAAAATTTCACCTCATTACACCGAACCATGTTGGTGTTAGAAACCACTATTTTTGATCTATTGATGGAACTAATATCAAATTTATAATTTAGAGAATAAGCTAAAAAAAATCCTGGTACTTCAAGATTTGTACTACTAATATTTCTCTCAAAGGATTAAGTCGAGTGGTATTTTGATATATAAGCTACTATATAGATCATAAAGGGAAAGTGAAAGACGTAGTTTATGTCACTTAACATCGCATGTAATCATAATCAAAATCTATCTATCCTATTATAGAAATGGTAAGAAGAAGCAATATAGTAAAAAATATAGAATGAAGCTACACTTTGAATTTTATAGTAGACTCAAACCAAAACATATTTCTACTCATCAACTTAGTAACATGAATTATTCGAATTAAATAAATACATACATTGATATCAAAAAGGGTCTTTGTACACAAAAATCACAGTTTTTAAGCATCCGAGGAGTAAATCATATAAAATTCGTGAGGTATCAAAATTAGACAAATTTCATAGTTCATTTGATACAAGGGAGGAAGAGGAGGAAATGCATAATTCATTAATCAAAGTAGATGATGAGGAAATATAAATTTTTACCAGGAGATAATTAATAACAAGATCGAATCTATTCATATCAAAAAATACCCTTTAGAACTCTTTGAATTTACATAGTCATCTGTATTATAAAGAAGAAAAATTAATTATAAGTTAACTAGGCTCGGGACGCCCTTTAAGGAATTAACATTTAAATTTAAAACTATGATCCCATAGTGAGAATCACATAAATTGAAACTACATAATCCTTTCTCCCGATGAAGAACCATGGCGAAATAAGTGGGTTACCAACCTACAGGAAAGGACATAACCCTGTAAGTATGGACAAAAATGTGGAAACTAATGAAAACTAACACGCTAATAGAACAACATAGGCGTACATAAGGAAAATGAACACGAAAATTCATAATTAGCCAAAAGGATAAAATGCTATTACACAAAAAAAATTCACTACATGAGGACAAGGGGAGGAATTATCTCAGTACTCTGTCACAATAGTGAATTGTTCCACTACCATGCATGAAAATAACTATGATGATGAGAAAAAGGAACGGTGACACCCATGTATTGTGTAAAGTAACAAGTGAAAACCCCATAAATTTCCACAAAGTATGGAACTTTACGAAGTGAGAAGAGGAATGCTAGGATATGCAACTGTTTCTCCTCATCCACAGGGTCTCCTTAGTCACGATAGTAGGTTCAACTCAGGTGGAAAAAAACGCAAAAATAAAATAAGAAACCTATCTCGGAATTAACACGCAGAAAGCACAGGCAATACTTCGTATTCCTAATGCAATGCACAACAAGAAAAAAAGTGGCAATAAAGGGTATAGCATGAAATAAGGAACTCGAAACAAGTGATACAAGCATTCCCACGAACACACTGGAATGTAAGAGGATAAAACCAAACAGGACAAATATTTTGAACATATCGAATTCAAAATAACAAAACCCGTGAAATTAATGGGTAGGAACATAAAATTACCAACATGCGAGGGTAAGAGAAACTAGATTCAATAGATCAAACCCAATAAAATCAACCCCATATTAACATTATATGAAACGGTGATGGTCTTGCCCATTTTTTATAACACGATGAAGCCAATGTTCCCTCCTTGCATGAAACCAAACACCAATGTGAGAGGAGTAGATAAAATTAAAAGAGAAACAAAATAAACAAGAGGGTAAATAATAAATTACCTAAGATGATGAGTGACGAGAGGAGAGATTCACACGAGATTTATGTTGCCAAGGTTGACCCCTATCTTGGGGGTTTCTCTATCAAATTTGTAAGGAAACATATGGAGTTACCTCTGAAATCTAAGAAACAAAAGGGCCGAGACACTTATTCTAAACCAAAGAATTGAACAAAAACGTAGAAAACCAATTTAGTCATGAACAAAATGGGGAATTAACCCACCGCCTAGCAGCATACTCCATCGTTAGCATTGCTATCACTACGTGCACATCAACGCATGAGAGGGTGGCACAGAGAGAAAAGGGAGCCCACCATTGGATCCCGTAAAATAGAAATTCAAGCATGGGCAAGAAAAAGAGCAACCTCCTCGACATTGCGGCTCATACCCTCTTATCAAAAAGTAAAAATAAGGAAAGGAAAGGCAAGTATGGCCTTAGGGTTTGTGTGATCCATTGTGGACTATATATGGTTGAGAAAATCTTATAGATAAATATATTTATACATAAGTTTACCTTAAGGGGACTAAGGGTACATTTAGAAGGGTAAGTAGGAAATAGGTATGGTGATGATGAGGGAAGATAAACCGAAGTTCCTAGTTATTGGAGAGAAGGGTTAAGTCAAGAATGATTGAAATCTTCCCCGAAAGTTATTTCAAAAACATAACATGGTATCATAGGGAACATCATAAGAATAATGAGACGTAAGAGAGTAACCAAATGAATGAACCAAACAAGTGATAAGAATAAAAATAAATTTGGGGACACGACAAGTGGTATGAGACTAGGTAAAAAAACTAGGCTTATGGACCTCAACAGTTGAATATTCTCATTATCCGGGAAATTTTAATTGTATAGTTAAAAAAAATTTTAACATAAAATTATCATTGGAATATTATGGTTTATTAATGTTAATGATTGAATTTGGATCTGATATAAAGTGCAAACATATTTACTTCCATTTTTCTTGACGGACAAAGAAGAGTTGTATGAGGAAGCTGGAGGAGGAGGATATTCACTCCAAATTCCAACACCTAGATACTAAGAAATTATCAAGAATTTGTAGTAGGAATTGGTTGAGCTAAGGACTAGAAATGAACATTTATTGGAGGCTAGTCAATGCACGAAAGAGAGTTTTGATAAGAGAATTAGCTCTAAATCTAGTCATCAAGAGGGAGAACATGACAAACTAAAAATAAAAGAGCGAGAAACAAACTCGGAAAAATTCAAAGTGGGGTAGAGTATGGGGAAATAAAAACTCTAAATCCAAGAAGAGGAAGGAGTTGCATGGGATAATTACGCAAGATAACGCCTTTGACCTTTGATGGAGAAAAATTAAGAGGATGTGGAAGCCTAGCTCCCGAATACGGTAAATATTTTCAAGTATATGATTATAGAAGAAAATCTAAAGTCAAGGCTAGCAGGGCTTTACAAATTGCAAGGTAAAGCCACACATTGGTTGGGGGGAGACCAAAATTATACACTTGTTGGATGAGAAGACAGGTACCATGGGAAGAATTCCAGAAAATTTTACATCTTGATACCTTAGTGAAATATATTATGATGATAGGAATAACTAAATTTCATGAGCTAAGGTCTAGAGCTGATCTCCATAGATGAATTTTCGTGAAAAAATTCAAAAAGTTACTTCTCTATGTACCCCTATATAAGATAATAAAAAATAGAAGGTACGGAAAGGTTCTTCAATTTCCTACCCACGATATATAAAGAAACAATTGAGTTTGACAACCCAAAGAGAATATGAATGAAGCTACTAGAAAAAGGTCATACGTGCTACCAACAATTTAAGTGCCGAAATGATAACTTTAAAAAATTGGCAAGATAAAGAAAAAAGAAGTCAGAAAACAAGCTCCAAAAAATACCCAAACCACATTCTATACGAATAATTTTGGTAGAAACCACCGAGTGAAAAAAATTCGAGAAAGATTGGATAAAATTCAACGACCCATTCCCATACGAGATCCAAACCCATGTAAGGGAACAAAAAAAACAGGGATGCAATGGTAAAATCAAAAGGAACCACCGAAATGTTGGGGGTGTCGAAACACCTCACTTTTTGAGGTATTTTCCACACAACCCCCATGTTGTCAAAACATTCAATCGATGCACGAGGAAACCATGGTGAACAATGCAGCTAAAGCATTCCACGAATCGACTACTTGCATTAGAAGGCAAACAGTAGAACATCAATCAAGCATGATGGAAATCAAAGTTATCATTTTTAACCAAACTTTATCTATTTTAATTGATCCCTCGAGCTAGTTTAAGCTACATTAGTCCACACATAGTGAGAAAAAAATGTAAACTCTCGACAGAAAATTTGTACCACTCTTGTTGGTACAAGTCGACTATCGGCACCAAAACGGAAGGTAGCCCATAAATTTCATAAGTACCTTGTAAATCTAAATGGGTATATCATAGATCCGAAATCTAAATATCCTTCCCTTTAGGATCTTATGACCTATCAGCTTAGGGTATGGAGTGGTTGGAACAACGAAGCGATACTAAACTCCATAGAAAAAATACTAAATTGCACAAACTGAACTAGGAAAGTGAGTTTTAATGTGAGGGAAACTCAAACTTGTGTCTATTAGACAAAATTCTGCATTACAATTAAAACAGACAAAAAATAAGGTTGTCTAGTTTACGTGGTAGATGTCGCATGTTTGCAACAACAAACATAAAATGTCTTTATAGAAAACTTGTGGGTAACTAGAGACTTTCAGCAGATCTATTTCCTAAGTATATCCCTCATCTTCCCCCCTCATAGATATATAGATTCTCTATTGAAATGATATCGTAAGCCACCTAGTTTCCCTAGTCCCATATAGAATGACTACACAAGAACTATTAGAATTAAAATTGCAGTTACAAGGAATGATAAACAAATGCTATATTAGGACCAATTGTGTATCCATGGGGAGATGCGGTTTTATTTGTCAAGAAAAATGGTGGTACTCTCGAGAATGTGTATAGACTAAAGATAGTTAAATAAGTTGACCATCAAAAGTCGATACCCCCCTACGCATGAATAAGCAGCTAGTATGATCAAGTAAGGGGAGCAACAATATTTTCAAAAATTGATTTGGGAATTGGGTATCTGACTTCACCTTAAAGATGATGACATCCACAAGACAAATTTTAGAACTTGGTATGGACATTATGAGTTCGAGTCCTACCATTCGTATTCACTAAATCCCCTACTACCCTCATGTATCTCATGAATAGTTTCTTGCACAAATATATAGATAAATTTGTGCTAGTTTTTCGTAGATGACATTATAGTGTACTTTAAGAACAAAGAGGAACACCAAGAACACCCTAAAAATAGTGTATAAAACACTAAGAGAACACACGTTGTATGCAAAATTCAGCCGATGTGAGTTTTATAAACCAAAGATTCAGTATTTAGGACATGTTATTTCAAAGGAGGGGGTTGGTAGTAGACCCTAGAAAAAGTACAAGCAATTTTAAATTTTCTCATACCCATGAATGTATCAACAATTCCTTCATTAATGGGTTTTTGTTGGGTATTACTATAGGCTTGTGGATGGATTTTCCGCATTAGGTTATCCCATTACCTTCTTACATAAAATATGGGTGAATTTTGAGTGGACAACCAAATGCCAAGAAAGCTTTCGAGAGGAAGAAAAACAATTTGACTACTACTCCGAGTCCTAGAAATTTCAGATCCAAAAAAAGAATTTACTATATGTACTAACGCTTGCATAAAAAGGGCTTGGAGGGAGTGTTACTACAAGACAATGTCTGTGATAGCCTATGAATCTAGGAAGCTGAAAAAAACATGAGGAAAATTATGCAGGTTTATGAGTTAGAGTTAGTTGTTGGCATACATGCATTAAAAAATGTGGCAACACTATCCGTTGGGTAATAAGTGTATGTTAACTACGATCATATTAGTTTGAAATATTTCTTTATCCATTCATACTTGAATGCAAGACAAGCTAGATGGTTAGCTTTCTTTCTATCGATTTTGACATGGAAATAAAACATATTAAGGGAAAAAAATACAAAATTGAGAGATGAATTAAGTATACACTCTCATATAATGGTGTCTTATATAGGCAACAATGTTAAATTTGTTTTTC
Organism: Pinus albicaulis; assembly: GCA_034641835.2. Taxonomy (NCBI): domain Eukaryota; kingdom Viridiplantae; phylum Streptophyta; class Pinopsida; order Pinales; family Pinaceae; genus Pinus; species Pinus albicaulis. The sequence continues at coordinate 38,203 of JAXQQM020092668.1, read as the reverse complement.
TAAAAATAGGTTCAGAAGTTCTTTCACAAGACCACCTAAGTATTTGGAATTACAACAAAAATACAACAACCAAGAATTATGGGGTATACCATAAATTCAAAAGGATTAATCATTTATAAACAAAGACTATACATTCATAACATACCTTATTTTGAAACATATTATAATGGATGAATACCATAAGAGACATTATTCGAGTCACCGAGTTACCAAAAATATGGTGACAACATTGTAGAATTTATTTTTTGGCCCGAATGAAGAAGTAAAAAACTGATTATCCGGGCAAGATGTTTAGAGTGCTAAGAACTCAGGGTGGAGCATCAACACCCACGTAGGGTTTCTAGACCCCCTTGGGATTCCGGAATGGAAGAGAGGAAAGTAATATCCATGTATTTCATAACAGAGACTACCCAAGATAGTATCATCATGACTCCATTATGTAGTAGTGGAGATGCCGACAAAGGGATGCACATTTTTATTCCGGTGTAATCTACCTTTGGGATAGCCCGCAACTAGCCAATTTTTTTATGAAGGAAATTTTTTTAGGATTCATGGAATACCAAAGATGATCACCTATGATAGAGGGGATGCAATAGTTCACATCAACCTTCTCAAAAAAATTGTTTGGAGGGATGGGAACAAAGCTCAATTTTAGCAAAGCCTACCATCCCTGAGTCACATTAGGGCGAGGCAGAAAGAAGAAATCAAATATTACGGGACATGTTTCACATGTATGTAATCCATAGACCCATGAGGTGGGAGGATTTTATGTCCTTTAGCAAAATTTTCATATAACAAAAGCTATCAAACATCTATTAATATGATTTCGTTGAACGCCTTTGAGGTTGCGGGGAAATCAATGCTCCACTTATCTAGAGCCAACCAGAGGAAAAACTAGTACTTGGAACTCAGGAATTGCATGAAATGTAATAAAAAGTATGAAAAATTCAAGAGAATGTCAAGGCAACCCAAGACTGCTAAAAGAGTTTTGCAAATAAAAAAAGAACACGGAAAGAATTTAGGATTGGGGATCATGTTTACCTGAGGATATAACCTCACAAGAGTACCATTAGCATCGGTAGTTATAATAAGTTAGCACTATTATACCAAGGGCCCTTTGAGGTTTTGGAACAAGTGGGTCCTGGATCATATCAATTGGCTCTTCCTAGTCATGTTAAAGTACATAATACTTTTCATGTATTTTTATTCAAAAAATATGTTCATGATCCTTCTCACGTGGTTGAATGGAGTTTGATATAGTTTTGAAACCGAGAGGACTTTCTTCAGAACCACTCAGTATATTAGGGATGAGGAAGAAACCATGCTCTAGAATATAACGAGTCGCACGAGTGAAAGTGGAGTGGAAGAAATTCACACCCGACGAGGCTACATGGACAAGTGAGAAGAAATGCATGAAAGAAGCTTTTCAAAACGATGTTCAAAGAATAAAGTCAGTTGATCTTTGAACACAAAAGGACAATTTTTTGGTTTTAGGGCGGGACTATGTAATACCCCATATTTACAGAGTATTATGTTTTTTATGTTAGATAGGATAAATAATATGCTGAAGCTATGAAAAAAATTATGTTGTTGGAGGAATTATAATTTTTTATATATTAATATCCATTGAATAAAAATGCATACCAAAAATTGTAAAGACAAAGTATAAATAGATTTGAAATTCGAATCCATGAGGATGGGATATAATCTCATATTTTCCCAAATTACGCCAAAAAATTTGTATTTTGGGAGAGAAATAAAAGTGAAAAAAATTATATAGAAGAAAATATGTAAATATTCCTCGATGAAAGAGGAAATTTTATTGGGAAGAGGTAATAAAAAACAACTGTCTAAGGAAAAGTGTGTTTATCTTGTGATAAAAACAAAAATGAAAAATCCTAGGCTATAGGAAACAACAACCCTGGGAATAGCCGGGAGGTCGTTATGGAAACTTGCCTAAGAAAAGGTGGCTTAAAATTCCCTTCACTAATCGACAGGAGGTTGTCAACACTAGGGAAAACGAAGATCTCTCGATCGCGGGAGAGCTCCCTAGGAGAAGATCGTGAATGGGAGGAAAATCATTTTCACACCATTGGTATACGGCAGTAAAGTTAAGATCAATATTCAATTTGTTATTTTTATAATGATGATTAGATGTATGGTACATGCCTATGTTTTAATAGAAAAATTCCGTTTTGTGGAATAGGCCTTATTGTTGCACTATATAAGTGTGATTTAGTATTCAAAAAATAGTCATAGGTATTACTAACTTTGTATCATTCAATCAAAATTTAGTATTTGCGAAGGTTACGGAAAGTAGTTGCTCTATAGTGGTGGTATTTCTATAGTGTACTTTGTATACTATGAGGGATGTTTAAGGGATATTTTGACTTGTTCCGTAAATTCCTTGAATACAATATATTTAAATATAAGGGAAGGTAAGTTTATGAACATCTTATATACACAATATGTTCTTAAATATGTACAAAAAAAAGCTTTAAATTTTAAGGTAAGACATATTTCAAATTATACGCGTGGTATAACTTGGATTAAATATCAGATGTTTCCAATAAAATAATTGGGACACTTGCATCATTATTTAGAAGGCAATTACAAGTACATGGAGTTAGTATTATGGTAGCTGGTAGTATCGGGGTTAGAAAAATGATATTATTTCCATCTATACTCATACTGGGATAAAATGACATCTTAAGTACACGGAACCATGTTGATCTTAGAAACCACTATTTACGATCTCATCGATGGAACTAATAGCATAATTTAGAATTTGAGAGAACTAGCTAAAAAAAAATCTAGTACTACTAAGATTTCTCTCGAAGGAGTAAGTCAAGTTGGTATTTTGAAATCTAATCTATTGTATAAATCGGAAAAGGAAAAAGTGAAGTTTCTAGTTTATTACTTAACAATGCATCTAGTCATAAGAAATATTTTTCTATCTTGTTATAGCAATAGGAAGAAGAAACAATATAATAAACATTGTAGAATGAAGTTTCCCTTTGTGTTCAATAGTACACTGAACCCAAAAATTATTTCTACCATCAACTCCAAGAATCAAAAGAATTAGTCAAATTAAATAAACAAAAAAAATTGATATGAAAAAGGGTCTTGTATAGGACAATCACTTTTCACCATCTTAGAGACTAAATCAAATATATTTTGGATTTATCAAAAATTTAGAAAAATTTTACGAGTTCATTTGATACAGACAGGGAAGAGGGGAGAAATTCCTAACGCCTACCATCAAAGTAGACAATGAGGAAATATGGATTTTTACAAAGAGATAAATAATGACATGATCAAACTATTCATATACAAAAATGCTCTTAGACTCCTTTTGAATTTACACGGTCATCCGTGTTATAATGAAGAAAATTTAATTACACGTTAATTAGGCTAAGAGGCCCTAGAAGGAATTAACATTAAAATTTAAAACTATGATCCCATAGTATCGAATTTGAAACCCCAATCCATACCGACAAAGAACCACGTGTGGAATAAGTGGGTTACCAACACAGGAAAGGACACAACCTATAAGTATGGACAAACTATGGAAACTAACAAAACTCATGTAGGCCTAGAACAATAGAGGCGTACTTACAAAAATATGAACAGGGAGAATTCGTAATTAGCCAAAAGGATAAAATTTTATTACATTACTGCGGAAGGGTAGGGGAGGAATTACATGAGTACTCTATCACAATAGTGAATTATTCCACTTGTGTATGAAAATAATTTCGTCGATCGAGAAAACGAAATACACACACACCTATACTTGTGTAAAGTATCAATTTAAAAACCAAAACATTTTCACAAAGTATGGAACTTTACTTGTGATAAGAGGAATGCAAGGATAGGGAGTTGTTTCTCCTCATCCTCAATCCATAGTCATGATAGAGGGTTCAACTTGGATGGAAAAAACCAAAAAATAAAATAAGAAACCTAACTCAAAATTAGCACGTAGAAGCCAAGGAAGTAATCCGTATTCCTAATGCAATGCACAACAAGAAAAAAAAGATGCTATAAGGGTTTTGAGGCACCTCAAACAAGGAAACCAAGAAACCAAGAATACATGCATTACCCCCGAGACACGGTAGAACAAGTAAGAGGATAAAACCGAACGGAAAAAAATATTTTTAACATATTGAATTCAAAAATAAGAAAATCAAGAAATGAATGGGTAGGAACATAAATTACCCACAAACTGAGGGTAAGAGAAACAAGGTTCAATATATCGAACCAAAAAAAATCAACATCATATTAACATTATAAGAAATGGTGAAGATGTCTACCCATTTTCCAACAAAGTGATACCGGGGTTCCCTCCCCTACGGTGAACCAAAACCAATGTGAGACGAGTAAATAAGATTAAAAGAGAAATAAAAAAGAAAACAACAGGGGTAAATAAGAATTAGTTGAGATGACAAGTGACAAAGGAGAGATTTCGACTTTGTGATTTACTCTGCCAAGGTTGACTCCTTGTTTTTGGGTTTCCCTGTCAATGCTCTAAATAAAATTATGAGTTACTCTAGAAATGTAAGAAACCAAAGTTCCAAAGATAGTTACAATAAACTAAAGCCCGAGAAAACATTCAAAACCAAGTTTACACAGCAAACGAAATGGGGAAGTAACCCACTACGTGGCAACATATTTCATAATCCGAGCATGTGCTATTACACATAATTAACACGAGGGGTGGAATAATGTGAAAAAGGGAACCTACAATTGTGGTTTGTAAATGCGGTTGTAGCCTCGACAAGTAGCAGAAACAACCTCCCTGAGACATGGCAGGCCATACCCTATGATCAAAAGTTGAAAATGAGGAAAGGAAAGGTAAGTATGGACTTAGGGATTGCATACTCCATTTTGGACTATAGATGGTTGGGAAAATCTTGTAGAAAAATATATTTATACATAATTTTACCTTAAGGGGATAAGTGTACATTAGGAAGGGTAAGTAGGAAATAGGTATGGTGTTGATGGGTGAAGATAAAATTAATTTCCTAGTTCTTAGAGTGAAGGGTTAACTAAAAAATCATTGAAATCTTCACCCGAAGTTATTTCAAAAATCATACCATGGTATCATAGGAGCATCATAAGGACCATATAGGTAAGAGGGAAACCAAATGAGTGATAAACAAAATGTAATATTCCCAATTAGCCATGAGCTAGTTGGAATATTCAATTTCGTTTTATTCAGCTGTATTTAAATAATAAGAGGAAAAAAGGGAGTCCATGATCTCTCCTAATAATGAATAAATCAATACCCAAATGTGAGAAAGAGATGAAAATCTTGCGTAGCTTAATTAAGCACCCTTTGGTTTGAAAAGGGGCTAGAATGACCTTGATTGGGTCAACCTTGACCAAATCAACAATAGTGTCATGGAGGAGTGGTAATCAATGAGGGACATCAGCAGATTTTAAATGGAGATGCTTTGTGTGAATGCGATGATATTTTTGATGGGGCTTAAGTGTTTGCAAGCTCATATCTTATTTAAGGAAGAGGATGACAAACCATTGTTCATTATGTTGATGTATACGATATTTCTGAATATATGGTGCATCTGTATAGATATATCTTTCTCTTTGCTATTTGAGCCGGGATAGAGTGTTGTTTAGCATAGAGTGTTCTCCCGATCGAGAATCTCACCTCTTTGCTTGAGAGGCCACTTGAAGAGATTGTACTACATCTGTCCACTATCATCCTTAAGACCGAGCTTCTTATTTCAACTATAGCGTAGATCCCATTTCGAGGGTTTGGTTGTTTTTGCGAGGCTATGACAGTGGTCATTAGATCTCTAGATCTGAGGCCCATTTCGTTGCTTATTTCTGGGCGGAGGAGGCTTCCTTTCCATTGGGAGGGCAAACACTGAATTCCATTGAGCACATTTTCATATCTTGCACCAAGCCACCGGTTATTCATCCCTGCAAAGGTACTTTACTTCAGACCGCTGCTATTTCGTAGGAGGAGTTGTAGGGTGGTTTGGCTCACCATTTGGAGAGTTGATTTTCTAGTGAAGTGGATTTGCCTTTCACTTAGAGGATCTATTGGAGGAGGCTATTCTATTTATCGTATCATATCTCACACACTTTCCATATGTATATTTTGTAGTAGATCCGTAGCCTTAGAGCTTAGATCTACAACTTGCATTTTGTGTTTTGCTGAAAGCCCTTAAGGGGTTCTAAAAGGAGCTTATATAATGCTCAAATCTCGATACTGTATCTATCTTTTGAGGCACATATCAGCCCTAGATCTTATGTATAATCACTTTCCGTAGCAGAGCTAATAAAATAATGTTGTAAGGTTCCCTTCCAAAACTTTATATATAGTAGACATCATCATCTTGAGGATTTTTTTCCATTAGAGGCTTGTATTTTCTTCTTTTGTATGTGATGGGCCATTTCTTAAACATATTATGTTGTTTTTATAACATATGAAAGGTATTCATATTGGAATTTTCTTTTTAAATGATGATTTACACTCTTGTTCAAACATTTTACACTATATTCCTCCTCGCTTTTCCCATTTAGAAATATTACAATGGTATAAGAGCATAATATTGGCCATTTTTCATCTGTGCATCTTAAAAAACCAATATGTCGTGCGCGAAGAAGGAGAGCCTTTCATTTTATACGAGAGGTGGTATCAAAGAATAAGACATGCAGGAAATTTGATTATACAAATGATATAGCATACAAGGGTAAAACCCCCTTTATCTGGAGGAGAAGATGAAGAGAAGAAGTTCCCTAAGATCCTTCTTAGATCCCCGCAAGACATTGCTAAAGAGATCAAGGAGAGTGAGGGATGGGAAAGATTCAAGGAATCCCCTAAAGTATTTCATCATGAGTGAAGGCTTTCGCATGTGCCATCACTTTGGAGATTATCAACCAGTGTAGACACCACAAGTCTCCCAACGCTCTACGTTATGCCTACATTTTTGTTTTTGGGAAATGAACGGTGTCGAAGAGAAAGAATCCATTGAAGACTATTTTGTGGAGTATGAGTCTCAAAACTCGTAGATTTAAGGATCACACTTGATTTCTCAAGAGTTTTGTCAAATAAAGGACTAATATAAGAGCAAGGCATCACACTGAGAAGTGGTGGATTCATTCGAGAATCATGATCGATACCACACTATGGGAAGAGATTATTTTTACCCAATCTCCTTGATGGAGTTGTCCAAGTGCACTTCCAAATCATCGAGAGAGAAACTTGAAATCTGCACTTTTAGCTTTGAACAAAGTTCCAGAAATAGAAGCCATTAAGATTGGAGCACTACACCTGAGGGTGAAGCAAATGACTGGTGGTTCTCATGGCTTGTCTACATTGGGTCATCCCAAATGCTGGCGTCATTCGCAGTTCATTAGAAGGTGCAGTGAGAAATATTTGATAGTAAAGAGATCCCGAAAGCACCATTCATGAGGCTTGCAAAGTTAAAACAATTAGGTAATGCGGGAACTTACATTTTTGAATTCTTAAGAGCTTTGCGTTATGGTTCCCTGATTTATCTGCTGACAAGAAGAGGGTGTACACATGTTCATTGATGGTTTAGATGGACCTCTTCATGGGTTGGTTAAGTATACCAAGCCCATTACCATACAATATGCCATTGAAAGGGCCTCGAGAGCTTCAAGATGCTCGCACAAAGGCAAAGGAAAATTTTTAGCATAATCCCTCTTTTCCATCGGGAAAAAAAGAGAAGGCTCCTCCTTCGAAAAGGAGAGCTCTATAAAAAACTCCTTCATGATGATGTCCGGAAAGATTTGAGGGAGGAATATTTGCAGCTTCACATGTCAAGAATCTTGGGCACTCCGGACATATATGTGTAGCTGGAAAATCGCATTACATAGAGGTATTCTCGGATGATGAGGAGGAATAAGAAGATGAACCAAGAAGAGGTCATGGTGCTCACTACCAGCAGAGATGAATCAACACCATCGGGAGATAGGGAATGGGGAATTTTATCCAATTGGAGGGGATCTTACATCATTGAGAGGAGTATCCTAAGTACTTGAACTTAAGAGTTCAAGGTTCCATCTTGAATCGGAGGGTTTTTGTTTTGGTTGATGAGTGAGAGCTACCCACAATTTTATTGATGCCCAACTAGTGCAAAGGAGGGAAATACCCACCGATTCTTTTTGAGGGATTCTCTTCCGTTTTGGTCCATGGAGATAGAACTATGCAATGTGCACGCATTATGTTCCACCCTTACCAGTTACCATGGTAACATATACATGGGATTGATCACTTCTTTGTGGTTAACATACCTAACTACCAATGTCATATTGGGTGTGCAATGGTTGATTACTTTGGGGAAAGTCACCACTCTGATTGGGATACTTTGGCGGATGGAATGGAGTGGATAGAAGGAGTGTAAAAGCTCAAGTGATTAAAGGCATGCACACATATCCTCACATACCACTTCCATACGGAAATCAAGAAGATGGATTTTCACAAAGTGGAAGCAAGGACCCTAACAGATTCCATATATTATGCTATATGAGATTGTTGCATGACACTATTGATTTAGTGGCAAACCACCTTGCACGCCTACTTGATTAAGATTTTGTGAGAGATGTATTACAACATGATGCTCCAAGCAATCATATCCAGGGGAGGGATTGGAGCATTAGAAGATCATTGTACAACGTTGAGATTCTTGGGTAGACTCAGGAAGGAGGGAGACATTCTCCCAACATCATCATTACCCACTTTGGATTTCCCAGTTCGACGTTGTGGGAGGAGAAGCATGGAAGGAATGACCTTCCAACATATAGCTTTAGCATGGGAGATTTAAAGGAGGAGACAAGCCATATGACGGATATTCTTTCGATAGACATCATCAGCGACACGTACTTATGGAAGATTGATTCATATCGTGGGAATCCCAATTGTTGGTGGATTATTCCAAGGATATTTTTACACTTGCATGATACTTGGTAACCAACTACATGAAGAGGGTTATTAATGTCACAACAAGGATTTATCTACTATCATGGTAGGATATTCTTATATATAGCCTCCAATCTCAAGGAGAAATTACTACAAAGGGCCTATGAAGAGTTCCTCTCCAGCCCACACTTATTCCATGAAGGCCTACAACACTATCATGGAAAGCTACGGACTTGGAAGTGGGATTTGAAGAGGAACTATATCAGAATTTTCAAAGATGCATGAACCATGTGGAGTTGGGAGAGAAACATAACTCTATTAAGGAGTTAATTCAACCACCTCTTTCCTCTTTTGGAATGAGAGGAGATAGATCTATGCACCACTCCATTTGTATGAGGAGAAATTTTGGTGAAGAACATGCTTATATACCTAATGTTTTACTTGATGGTCATTTGCATTCTTTCACCATGTATATGCAGGACATAGCTCCAAGAAGGAGTATTATTATATATAAAATTCATGGCCAAGTTTGGACCACAAAAATTTCTGGACATGGTCACTCCCTTGAAGGAAAAAGGGGAGATATTGTATCATTGTAGGTGCATTCCTCAGGGGCACCAAATATATCTCTACACTTTCAGCCATAGTGAGATGACTTAGGTGACAAGTAAGTGGTGGGGAAACCACTTAACACATCATGATCTGATGTAGACGAGATTTCTGTAGCTGATTTCCCCATGTGGGACTATGACCCACCTCCATATATGCAAATTTATGTTTGTATGTACTTAGTTTCGATCCCATACGTTGATGATGTACTTATACTTTCTATGGGAATGTTTGGAGGGAGGATGGGAGGAATGTATGTGCCCTATCGGAGAGAGAATTCTCCATGTTCATTATGCTACATGTTTTAGGGATAACATTGAGGGAAAAAATATGTTTTGTTTCATTTGAACTATTGTCTCCTTATGGGATAGATTATTTTCATCTAATGAGAAATTTGGAGGAGAAATTCATGGAGGGATGGATTGGTGAACACTTAGCTTATGAGGGAAGATTATCACATGTTGGTGTCACCAATGGAGGAGGAGAAGAGTTGCAACACTCACCTTGTCAGCTTCTTTGAGGAAAAGCAACATTTGGGAAGGGGAGGACTATAATATTCCCAATTAGCCATGAGCTAGTTGAAATATTCAATTTTGTTTTATTGCTTTGTTTAAAGAATAAGAGGACAAAGGGAGTCCATACTCTCTTAATAATGAATAAATCAATGCAAAATGTGAAAGAGATAAATATTGGCGACTTAATTAAGCACCCTTTGGTGTGAAAAAGGGGTTTGGATCACTTGATCGGGTCAAACTTGATCAAATCAAAAACGTTGTCATGGAGGAGTCGTCAACAATGAGGGAAAGCGCAATTTTAGATGGAGATGCTTTATGTGAATGTAGTGATATTTTTTTTATGGGGCTTAGGGTTTTTGCAAGCTCATATCCTATTTAAGGAAGAGGATGGTAGCCATTGTTCATATTTTAATGTATATGCTATTTATGAATACATGGTCTATTTAGACATATATCTTTCTCTTCTGCTCTTTAGTTGAGATAGAGTATTGTTTAGCACGAGGTGTTCCCGATCGAGAATTCCACCTCTTTCTTTGAGAGGCCTCTCGAAGAGATTGTACTACATTTTCCACTATTGAGCTTAAGGCCAAGCATCTTCTTTCAACTACGACACAGATCCCTGTTGAGGGTTTGTTTTCTTTTTGCGAGTTGCGGCAAATGGTGATTAGATCTCTAGATCTAGGCCATTTCATTGCTTATTTTTAGTGGAGGAGGCTTCCTTTCCATTGGGAGGACATTATTGAAGGCCATTGAGCATATTTTTCGAACCTTGGCATCGTGCCAGCTGTTATTCATCCCTACAATGTAGTTTACTTGTAGATCCGTGTTATTTCGGTAGGAGGAGTTGCGGGGTGGTTTGGCACACCATTTGAAGCTTCTTTTCTAGTAAAGGGGACACCTTTTCACTTAGAGGATCTAATGGAGGAGGCTATTGTATTGATCATATCGGATCAACCACACTTTCCGTATTTGTATTTTGCGGTAAAGATATCTCTAAAGCCTTAGAGCTTAGATCTACAACTTGTACTTGGTGTTTTTCCGAAAAACCCTTAAGGGCTCTTAAACGAAAGCTTGTATAGTGCTCGGATACTGATATAGATCTGCCTTTTTGAGGAACATATCAGCCCTAGATCTGATGTATAATAATTTTTTTGTAGCGAAGCTAATAAAATAACGATGTAAGGTCATATAGATTTTATATATAGTTGCAAACGACCTCATCTTGAGGAGTTTGTCCATCGGAGGCTTGTATTTTTCTTCTTGTGTATACGATGGGCCATTTCTTATACATATTATGCTATTGTTATAACATATTAAAGGTCTCCATATTGGCCTTTGCTTTTAAATGATTATTTACACTCTTGTTCCAAGATTTTTGCACTATATTCTCTGATTTTTCCCATTTGGGAATAATACAAAAAAAATATTGAGGACATAAAAAAAATTAAATTATATGTACTACTCGAATCAATCAGTACTATTACCTTTTTTCTTCTTGATATGTCCTTCAATCATGAGAGTTTGAGGAGTGGTAATTCCTTCCAATCCATTACAAGATATCATCATACTCATTTCTTCTTTCTCTAGGGTTGGTTCCTAGAGTATATCCTTTTCTTTCAAATTTTCTTATTCCTTTTCTTCCTCCTCTTCAAAATCTATGTAAATTTAATTTCTTCTCATCACGCTTATGATATTTTGTGTATTTTCTATCAAAATTGTAACATAGCCCCTTTTTCTCTTTTTTTCTTCCAATTTTTGTAGTGTCAACCCTTGTAGGTTGTGGAAGGGATATGAGCAAGAAAATTTCCATCTTTATAGTTGTGCTTGGTAGACTTACGTGTTGACATAATTTTGTCTTTCAACTTTTGTTGCCACCATCGAATGCCTTCTCCAATGTATTAGGTTCCGAAAGGAGAACCTAATGTTGGATGTTATCCTTTAAATTCCCTATGAAAGACATGAATACTATGCTTCTTTGGAATATCTACTACTCTAATATTCAATTTTTGGAAGTCCTCAATGTGCTCCATCATTGAACCCTTTTTTTTGAGATTCATCAATTGACTAAAGAAGGGTGTTTCTCTTTGTATCCTTATAATGTGCTATCATTTTTCACCGTAAATATGAGAATAAATCCATTGATACCATAAAAACTAATTTTTTTTATAAATATAAAGTCTGCAATGCATACCTTTTGTGTGGGTTTCACATTATCAAGCTCAAAGTATCGTTCCATTTGTGCAGTATCCATGTTATAGTATCTCTTTCGCATAAAAATTCCTTGATATCAATAATTGGAATATGGTGGGTCTTATATCCAATGATAGAGTCTATGAAATCATGATTAAAATTTCGTTTTGTTCTCACCATGAGTTTCTCTACTACCTTTTCACCATTAGGAAGCTTTTTCTTGTAGCAATTTTGTCAAACCTTCCTTCAAGCCTTCAAGTTTTTTGCTTCTATAACATCCATCTTAACTTCCATGTCTACTTTAAAAGAATCGATGCCACCTTTTAAAACATCCATGTCACCTTTTTAAACCATCCATGTCATCTTTTAGTTCATCTTTGGTTTCTCTTTGTTAGAGCTAAATTCTTCTGCACACTTCGATATATCGTGTTGGAGTTCTTCCTCTTCATGCATCATAGTAGAATTTTATGAGGGCTTAACGGGTGTAGAATTATTTTTGGAGGCATTTTAGAATCCAATAGTTATATCTATGCTTCAATATTCCCTTGTAATCACTTCAAACTATTTTTTCAAACAAAAAGGTATGCAATTTAAAAAAAACTAATACATACCTTCTTGCTTTGTAGGAGGTCTATATTGAACCCTTGATTTATCTCTATGATTTTGGATCTTCAATATATTAACATTGGTCTTTTCCTATCCTCTAAGTCATATTTTCAATGCCATAGGTCATACCCGATTTAGATTCTTCAAGACAAAGTTTATGATGAATCTCCCCACAATGACCTAATTATGGACAAAGTTTAGTATAGCAAACTTGTAAGACATGCCACGTGTCCTTGTTTGAAAAGCGAAACCCTAGAATCCAAAGATCCGATACCAAATGTTATGAAACTAGCTGTAAAATAGAAGATATAGATCAATGACTTAGAAATAAACCTCTTTGAGGGGGAAACTCTCCTTTATACGTTTGCATAAACAAAAAAATTATGTATCATACAAATGAAACAAACTGATTTCCATATATAGGAGTCTAAGGGGTCCCAATATAATCAGATCTCTACATAAAAATAATAATGTAAGGGTAAAATAATAAAAAATAGTGGTCTTCTATGGGATAGAATAATAACAATATGGGGACTACATGGGCACAACAATAAAAATAAGGGGGTTACAATAACAATAAAAATAAGGGGTTATATGTGTATTATATAGACCTAATAGTATTTAAGAGGCACGGGTCATCATGTGAACTTTGAGGGATCATGACATTACGATGATGTATATCACGTGGATTCCAAGCTATTACATATCCGCTAGAATACTCCTCTCCCAAAATCAAACATTCAATGGATTGGACCAATCCAATTTTTTGCATATTGGGAGCACCGCGCAACCAAAGGAACCCATGGATGTGTGTTGAACCTCTATGCTGCCACTCATACCTACCAAAACCATGCATGTAATTAAAAAAATATAGCAAAGCAAAAAAAAATCAGAATGATTCTATTGAAAACGTTGCAGAAAATAACATAAAGGTACAATAAAAAAAACTTGTACCAAAATTCTTTGTCCCCAAGATATTTCTACAAAATAACTCGCAAAAAATATTGAATATTTGGTGCATATAATAAAAAAACAATATGTGGATATTAAATAACGTTTTCAATCTTTCTTTCATGGTCATTTTTTTCGTTGACATTGGGTATAGGTCATAAAGTAAAAATATGCAAGTAAGGCGAGTTTGTATTTGTTGTAGTTAACGTAAAAAAAAGATAGGGAAACCTCAGCTTAGTGATCATGTCACTTATTTTTGACGAGAAAATTTGTCGAATATGCCCCTTTTTCCCCTCAAAGAGGACCCAAAATGCATTAAGTTTTTAGACAATCTAATGATTTGGTAAATCATGAAGGTGTAAACTCAATTATTGAAGTGTAGAAGCTACATTTTCATGAATTCCCTTCTAAAAAAAATTCTTCGTACCTTAGCCTACAATGTCACATAATAATATTCAATTGAAAATATATAAATCTAGGATGGCTTCCAAATATTTTATCATGATATATAAGCAAGTGTAAACCGTATTAAAAATGCATTTCAACGTTGCAAAATATGTGGATGCAACCAATCAATATCTCTTTTTCGAACAAAGTGAGGAATGGCATGTGTAGCAATCCTTTATTACTGTGTTTGTTTATGGGATACGTTCCAATATCTAGCTAGTCTAAAGCATCTTCAACTTTTGAATTTTCATTTTCAATAACTCGTCCTTATTTGACCCACATCCCTTGAATAATTTCAGAAATCGAGATAGAAATGAGTGGATGAGAGTGAAAAAAAACTTATTACCCTCCCTTTGTAACTCCTCAACATCCATACTTGATTCATCAAGATAGCCATCGACATGTTGTAGCCTACTAGATACATTAGTAGGTCTTTCAGGGGAGAGCTAAAAATGAATCCATATAAATATCAACATCCCTATAATATTTATCCATTTGGATTTTTGTAGAGAAATGCGTCCATGACATGTGTCTCTTCACATAGAATTCATAGTATCTTGATTCAAACACCACATATTCTCACGAGTAACATAATCAAGTTCTTCATCATGTCATGGAAGCTTATTTAAAATTGTATATATATGTTTCTGAAAATTTATTATATGATGCAAATACCTATATTTACCACCTCAGATCATGTGAAACTTGAAATATGTTATTCACCCTTACTATTAACATTTCTTCAACTCTGTGTCAAAACTCTTAGAACTCGTAGTTGTTCACCTGGATCCATGTTGCTGAAAATGAGATAAATGATGTGAGCCTTTCTCCCCCTACAAATTTAAAAAATGGGCCCTTCATGCCATATTACAATGTGTATACCTACATAACATTCATTGCACACTTGGCACACTTGCACGACACAACGATTATCAACCCGAGGAACGAAAACTTTCTATCGAAATTCAATCATGTCATTTCTAAAATGAAAATGAGAAACCTAATTTACACAAACAACAAACATTCGAAATCATGACGATGATCTCTAGAAACCTTCCTACTAATGACATGATCAACAACATTTATTTATATAAAATGATGAATGCTCATGATCCTCAATTGGTTGGAATAAAGCTTTCGAGTAAGCAAGAAAAGAACAAAAACAAATATATAAAAAAATAAGGACAATAGGAACGTGAATTTAAAAATTATTAACAAGAGCGAACCATTTGAAAATAGAGAAGATATACATTTTGGCGATTTACTCGCATTCTCCAACTACAAGTCGAGGAACATATATGTAACACCACCCGCTAATCACGCGAGAAAATGAATGGAGTTAGGAATTTTATTTTTCAGCATTTATCGATGTGTAACTCTTTAAATTACTTTCTATATTCCCTTAATTACCATTAAAATAACCATCATCATTACATAGAGAAATATTTATTAAATGCATAGTGATATTAAACAACCATTACCTATAATTGTTGTAGCATATTAACCTAAATTTCCTCGCTATAACTATGCATCAATTTCGTGATTCTTTTAACTCAGTTAGTAAATCACATATTTGATAATATAAAAATCACATCATGCAATAAATTAACATCATAAAAGTGGCATAATGAAAAATCACATCACTAGACACCGATATACCCCTAGAAACCCCATAGGGTGAAAACACAAAATTTTTAAATTTTATTATTAAACATTTGATGAGGTTGATCTCACCATCACTCAATGGTTATAAGAGTAGTTTCATCCATTGACTATTGTCATAAAATTTTTACAAATAAAAATCATATTAAAAAAAACATAACTATATATAATCCATTATAATCATCATGATATAATTTACCCATGAATCCCCTAACCTCTATGTCTTTATGGTTTGATAGTTTATATCATGGATCATCCTCGTAGTTAGAATTCCTCAATCTACACAAATATTTATCTTCCACAATGTTAACCATGAACTATCCTTTGCACAAGTCACCATTATTTCGTGTTATTATTTTCATCAACACACTTGATATCATGATACGATAAATTATTAATAAACCAATAATCAATCTTTATTAGTGACACTTCAACATATATGTGTGTGCATGCATAAAACATAAATACAATCTAATGAAATATCTTCTTTAACATCATTTAACATGCATTAGTAACAAGAAAATCACTAGCAAGTGTCATCATTGAAACAAAATACTAACATAATCTTTGCATGCACTTTCATATTCTTTTCCAAATGAGAGCTAGCATACTAGATATTGTTCTTGTGCATGCAAATGCATAACAAGCTTCTAGGAGAACTAGACCAACAAGCAATTTTATTTGTGCCTACTATTATTTTTTTCTTTTCCAAAGGGATTAACACAATCGATTCATATACTTTTTTATGCAAATGCATATTATTTTTCCAAAAAACATCTGTTATAGAGGAGAGCTATTCACAATGGCTATTATGTATAAAAATGAGAGCTCTATTTCAAAAAAAATTTAACATAATAGTTACAATTTTGTGCATACAACTAATTTGTCCTCTCCAATAGTAAAAATAAAATGATATTTTTTTTTCTCCTTGTATGTGAAAACATGTATTTCTTTCCAAAGGAAACTAACTAAATATTGCATGGAAAAATAAACACATTTCCTTTTCGAGGGATCAAAGACATAACATTTATTCTTTCATGCAAATAAACATTTTCACGGTACCAAAATCTCTGTCCCCAATATCTATATATAATATTCTCCCAAAAGAAAAAACTAACACCACAGCTAATCTCTTTTAGGCATGCAAATGCACATAATTTTTCCCAAAAAAGAAGGCTAACACAATTAGTATTACACGATTTCACCTTCCTTTTCTCTAGAAACTTAATGCTAAAACCGTATTTTTTCCATGAATGTAAGGGTATATGTTTCCTAATATATCTTTCAAAGGAATATTAACACAATAAAGAAGGTGATTACCAATTTTACTCTCCAAGAATCTAATTTAATTTTTCATGCAAGGACATGTTTTTCACTTCTCTTCTTTTTGAAGAGTTCTAACTCAACAAATGTTTGCATTCATATATATATATATATATACATATATATATATATATATATATATATATATATATATATATATATATATATATATATATATTTCTCAAAAAGAATCTAACACACTCATTATTTTTTTTCCAAAATTTAGCCCACTCACTAGCTATTATGCATGCAATACAAAAATATTTTCCAATCATTTAACACATGAGACAAATTTGTAATATTTCCTCAAGAAATAGCATGAATAACAAATCCTTCTCAAATAACACAACCAATTGAATGTGAACTCTTTCTAAAAACAATTACTTGTTTCTTTCTACATTACTCAATCTTCCCATGGACATAAAATCCCATATTCATTTCTAGTAGATTCAATATACTAGATATTATTCGATGCACATGAGCACATATTCTCTTTAAGATTCTAATATTTCTCTTTAAAAACATTAATGCACGTGCATCATGAGAACATCCTCGATAATATTTTAAATATAATAACTTAATTCATTTTCAAGAATTATCAACATAGTTGTCTCTATTTTTTAATGCATGCAAATAGCTTATTTCTTCTCAAGGAACATAAACATAGTTATGTTTTTGTGCATGCGAATAGCTTATTTATTTTTAAGAAAAATATCAAACTTAATAGTTATTGGTTTGTGCATGCAAATTGAAATTGATTTATTTCATTTTCAAAAACACTAAGACAATATGTATCTCTATATTTAAATAAAAACTATTCTTATCACACTCATAAATCAAATTTCAACACTTTGTTCTTCCTATTTTTGGCCATAAACTTTGGATGTAGTTTACAATCAACTCGAAACAATTTTTTTTTAAAAGGAGATTTTTTGTTGGGAACTGAGTTCATTAAACAAAAACCTCTCAAAGTTTTACACACGTGTCATGGTTTTGCATATACGAACGAATATTTGTAGCCCATTATTTCATATTTAAATATTAAGTAATTTGTTATTTTAGTCATCAAGTTTGGCCATGATTTTTGAGAAGTTTAAAATGAATAATTGAAACATGAAAGAGCCTTTTTGTTGTGAATGGGCTCATTTACAAAAACCATTTCCATGTTTTACATATCTATCGAAGTTTTGGGAGATACAATAACATACTTTCACCCTATTTTCTAATAATTAATGCAACTCACACAATTATTTAGCCATGAAAATATTTTAATAATTCAAATACATATGAAATATTTTTAAGAATTCAATAGAACATAACACTTTTTTCCTCTATGAACGAAAGTCCATGGAGGTTAAAAAAAGAATATAATCTCAACTCTTTATCATATGAAAATTTTCAAACAAATAAATTTGATTCTTACTTCTTCATGCACAATATGTAATCACACTAATTTTCAAGAGCATAGCTACTTATGTCTTAATTCATGCTTGGAATCCATCCTTTGTATCTCTTGGCTCAATTCTACATCTATTTTGTCCTTAGTTCTCATATTTTCCAATAGGATTACAATAAGTACAATTCAGAAAATGGGATATCTTTTCCAAATCCTAAAAGAATTCCATAAATCACCAATGAAATATGTTTTTTTTCCTAAATTCTAAAATCACTCCATAAATCATCCATAAATCATATTTTTCTAAATTCTGCAATCACTCAATAAATCATCCATAAATCTCTCATGATTTTTCTTTTCAAGGTAGATTTTCCTTTTCCTTATGAAAAAAAATATCACTTATCCATAGATTTTCTAAACCTATTACTCCTTATTTCTAAAACTCATAAAATATACCAACTTGGAAATATAAGTTATTTAGATAGAAGAATATAAATTATACTAAAGTAAAAAATAATTAAGAATTATTTATTGTAATACTCTTTATAATTAAGAATTACAATAATATTCTTCATATAATATTAATATAAGAATTAAAAAATATTTGATTATTTAACAACCCTCATTTTACGAAAGTTTTTTATGGTAGCTTACACTAGAGATGTTACATACTCCCCCCCCTTAAAGTGAGCACCATCCCAATGTTCATCTCTCACCGGGACATTAATTTTTTACTCATGATATAAAAAATCTAAACCACCAAAAAGAGATCCCTCCTTTTAAAATGAAGTATATTATTCTAATAAATACCAATAAGAAAAAAATGAAAAATTCAGTAATAAGAAGCATTTATAGGTGTGAAGAATATTCAAATTCAAATTTCCATCACTTGGTCATTATTTGAATTCATAGAAGCTAAAACATAATTTCTATAGACTTTACCATTACTTGCAATTAGTCTTGGAAGTCATGACCAATTTTATGCAGCACCCTAATGGTTTGAGAACCACTAGTACAAAAAGGATAATAAGTTACTAAAACAATGACTCCAATTTTCATATAAATGATCAATTTGAGTCTGTGAGATGAATAGTAGCTAATTTATAGTATTCTATAATGCGACCAACTTTTATTTATTCTTAGCTTAGTCATTAATTGGTTGTCATTTGTTTTATCGTCGAGTAGTGTATTTAGTTGTAAATTTGGTCATTAATTTAGTCATCGATTTAGTCATTAATTTCCACAATTAATGACCAAATATACTACTGAAAATAAATTACTATATAATCATCCAAGAAAACCATTTAATGACCAAAGAAACATGTGATAAAAAGCGTTGGTCAAAATGTTATAAAAATATTGTATATTAGTTACTAATAGTAACATATATGTAAATTTTAGTCATGGTTTGAAACCAATTAATAGCTAAAGAAATATGACTAAATTTTGGTCATGTTATAAGATATTGTAAATTAGCTACTAATAGTCGTATATATGAAAAATTTAGCTTTCATTCATAATCACAAATTTATCAGTTATATTAGTCATTTGTCTTTTACTTGGTAGTTTCACATATCAATATATAAACAACTAATTTAATAGTTTTATATTCATTTGATTTACTTTCATTAATAATCATTATAAATGACTAATTTGAAATTGTATATTCATTTTATTTTTTTCAACATTAATCATTATAAACAACTAATTTATTAGTTTTATATTGATTTTATCTATTCATTACATAATCACCATAAATTAATTAGGATGATTTTATGAATAATAAAAAAATATGCATATAATGTGCACTAAATTATCTAATATGAAAACACAAAGTTACATATGTTAATTACAATACTAAACAATATCAAGTGCAGCTAAAAATAATTCCAACCACATGAAAATTATATTATATCAAATTTCAAGTATGACATTATGAGTTTTCAACTTAATATTTGTATGGACTACAATTTACACATGAAATGATGTTTCATCACTTCAAAGCATTATCGTTGTGTTTCCAATGCATTGCATGTGAATTCAACAAATCACAGAAGACTTTATCATCAGTCTTTATATGTGTTTGTTATGTAGGAGATTAGACTTAAGGGGTATCACTAGACCAATTTTCATCCCCCTCTTGTTTTCATTTGTAACTCCAGCATACTTTTCTCCTCCTTCAAATCATATTGCTTTCATCATCAATACCAGAGTTCATTTTTCTAAAGAAAGAAAGAAAGAGACAATGTAAAGTGTTAGACGTGAAAGACAATAAAAACTAAACTATAAACTAAAGTATACTATAAAGGATTTATATGACATATACCACAACATCATCAATGTTAAAAAGCCATTTTCCCCCATAAAAAAGAAATAAACACGAACAAGTTTTCTTCATTTCTTAGGATAATGGCTGCTTTATTTGTCCAAATGACTCTGTATAGAAAAAAAGGAAATGAAACATCACCATAGAAAAGAAGACCTTAGTATCTTAGTATTAAACCTTCAAGGAAAGATTAGGCAAAATCATGCCAACTAAGTTACATGTGAAATGGATGAAGTTGTAGATAAATTGTGAAAAACAAATAATACTGAGTTGTGATGTGTAATCGTTTCCATCTTATTTAAAACAACATTTCATTCTCTAACACATGAAATTGGTCAAGTATATAAATAACATTCGCTCAAATAAATTCATGAAAGTAAACTTTTATAATAGTCATGAAAATATTTCAACACAAAACAACTAAAAAAGGATTTCAATCAATATCGTGTAATACTAATGTCATCTTCAAAGCTTTGTTTATTGTTTAAATGGACATGATACCAAGTATTTTTGAATTTCATAGTTAAAATTAAAAACATAAAATAAAAATAAAAAGAAACATTCAAAATATAATCAAACAATAAAGAGAGGATATCATGGAATTTACATTACAATTATAAAAAAATTGTTTACCTATACATAGATAACTTGTTAGGAATTGCTAAAACATTTGACTCACCCATTATAACCATGAGATGAAAGAATAATAACATTATAAACCATAGGAATCCCTAAAACAAAACATTTCCAAGGTCGATGGCTCAAGTTCCTCGCAGATCTCCAACATAAAATGAATCATATCGAAGAAATACTATGCATTGCCTCCCCATCTTTTCTCCCATCACATTTCCTTTATCCACTCCATACCGAGTCAAGTAGAAATCAAAAGAAGGAATTGAAATTTGTTTTTATGTTTTAAATCTATAAACTTTTAATCTAATATGCTTTGAGAAAATATTAATTCATATTTAAAGTCTTCTTGTCATGAGAAGGTATCAATTAAATAGGATGTCAAAAACTTTGACCTCAATGAGGTCCTCAAACGATTTCTACAATATCAACACTTTTTCTTGTTGTGATATCTTTGATAGAAAGAAAAAAACATATCTGCAAAATAAAAAAAACCATATATTTCTTATGTTCAAACATTTTATATCATGTATTCTGAGGTATACTTTTAAGATGTTCCTTTGTCTTTACCAAAGAGGATTGTAGCTTGGTTAAACTCTAATATCCTTTCATTCAACATAAATTTTTCGAATTATAAATGTCACACATTATTCTTTCCCATTTATGAACATGCTACATATGATAAATTGAAAGTCACATAAAACCAAGAGAAAACCCATTTTCTAATGAAAAAAAACAAACAAACAAATGGTGTCTTTCATAAAACTTCACACACTAAGAAATTACTTCCCTGCCACTTGCTTAGGGAGTAAAGGTGACATTCTTTGAATCATATTTATATCATATTTAATTGGATATTCATATGTTTACCATGATGTCAAATTTGGTTCAAAAAGAGACATATAAATCTTGGGGATTTATTATCGGTGAAATTCAAGTATAATTTGGAAAATTAATGCCATTGCAAGGTAGTGTAGAGAGAAACATATTCATAATGAGGCTTCTTTATTTTAGTTTGATTTGAGTTTAGTTTGTATTTGAATATATATTTTTCTCTAAACAAGTGAAATATAAAGATGAGAATCAAAAATAGCCTTGTGAATTTTTAATCAATTCATATTATATATCTATAAAACAACGAGGCCATCCTTCTTCGTTATTTCATAGAGACTTTGATTGTGCATAGAAGAATAATGAAATAAACTATAAAACAAAATGATGAAATATATCAACGAAGGAAATGAAAAAATTACATATTTTTGTAGTATTTGTGTGTTCAAAAGAAATGCAATAGTGGTTGCGTGGTTACTTTATCATGAAATAGTCTTGAAGAGAAATCTTGGTTCAAAAATTGAACTCCATTACCAATGCGAGATGGTAGTGTTGGGAAACAAAAGGATACATTGAAGGGGATCAAGGTCAAAGCACAGTAATACATAGTTATCCTTCTCACTACAAAAATAAAAACTTGTAATCATTTGCTTATCCAGGTAAAAAAAGAAATATGAGTTTGTATTTTTACATCTATGATAGTATATCGAAAAGAGAGCACTATTGTACCTTAGAGTGTACCACCCTCAACACTATTGTACAAACCATTAAATGATGGAATTGTTTATTATACTTAAAACTCTTGTAAAATGTTCTAAATACAACCCCCCCCTAAAGGAATATCACTATGGTTGGAATACTATCCAAACCACACAAATATGCTAACTCTAAATACATGGAAAAAAACTAAATCTTTAAAACCCATGAATTTATCTTAAGGGACATGAATAACACCATTTTTTAGAGGAAATTTGCTACCAAAAAAAAATTTTACCATAACCTTATTCTCACTTTCCATAATTATCCTCTTTCCGAAAAATTCACTAAATCATACTTGCAATGCTCCAAAGCATAACTAAAATGGTTTTCGTGCTTGTGGTAGCTCTTGTTGTAGAAGAAAATAGAGTTATAGGAAGAGGCTTATTACAAGAAAAAAAATAACCAATACAAAAAATGTTTGATGTGAGTGATAGATACAATTCAATTAATTTCTATATGAATGATTGAACAAATGGGAAAAGACATATTAGCCTTTGTCATTTATTAAACTTGGAGAGAGACAAAAAACCAAAATACAAATATTTTAATACTTAATACATCTCAATATATATATATATATATATAGACACACACACACACACACATTATTACTATTATTTATTTGTTATTTTTTGTGGGAGTATTGGTTTTACCATTTTTTTTTCTTTTTTTTAATTTATAAGATTTACCTAGTCACATATCTCGAATATATTGGGCATAACATATACCTATCCTCTTGAAATTTAGTTATAAAACCCCTCACCTAGTTACATCTCTCATTCATATTGAGTTGTAAAGAGGAACTAGCTACTATAGGTGAAACTATATATTCTTCATCGAGACATAACTAGAATTTGATAAGGGGAAAAAAGCATATCATGTATAAAAGCACCTCCTATGTCACAAATGTAGTAGTATAACTCACCCTTTTGTACTCTATTATTTTATGCACATATCCATCAAACTCGACCATTCAAGTTATATTCTTTGATAATTCTATCTATGCATTTTTTCAATTTTGGCAAACTTTTTCTCTTTGTCTTTGGACTTTGATGGGTCAATATCACCAACAAGCATGACAAGGTTAACTGGATTGAGCTCTATATAAAATAATTCATGGGGGTATTTATAGCTCCAATGGGGCTTTGACAAGACAAGAGGAACATGTCTAAAGTCGTGGCTTTCATAACTAAGGAATCATGGGTAGCCACCTCTTATAGTGAATCATACATCTCTACTTTAACATACCTTGTAGTTATCAACTCTCTCAAAGTCATTTCCCATCTTTGTCTAATGGGGGGCATAAAACAAAACAAAATATATTCTCATATCATGACATGTTTTCTACATTGATAACATTTCATTTTAGAATGTTTTTTTTATTATGTTGCATATTTTTTCAATAGAGTTACATCACTGTACATGTTGAATTTCATTACTGCTGAAAATAATATGTGTATGCAAACTCTAGATAGAAACAAATAATATTATACGTTTCAATCTTGATAATTCATCATCTTTTACATCTGAAAATATTTCTAGGTAAGTCTACACATCAAATTGAGAAACCCGATGGCATAGAAACTCACATTTCATGTTCGAAGGGGAAGCCAAAGTATCCAAGAAATGTTGTGTTCAAGTAAATTTTCAATTTTTTCGATTGCAAGTTTTGATGTGGGCCTTGGGGAATACGACCGATTCACCTTGTAAAAAAAAACACCAAACAAAAAAATATAAAATATAAGGACTTAGAAAATAAAAATAAAAAGACATCATTGAACCTAAATGCACAACAAAGAAGTAAAATGATTTCCTCAAATAAGGTCACTCGCTAATTTAAATAGAATAGAAATAATATGGGTAACAAAGTAGAACTTTACCACAATAATCTATGGCGTGATGTCTAATTCATGTAATTTTATTCTCAACATCATTTCATTCTCTAATGAAAAAAACTTGGTCAAGTATCTACACAACCTAGTGCTGAAAGAAGAAGATGAAAAATGTTATTTTCAAATAGTCATGAAAATATTTTAACACAAAAATATAATAATAATATTATCGTCAAGTTTTGGATGATGTTTAAATGGATATGATACCAATTATTTTCAATTTTATTGTTAAAACTAAAATAAATAAATAAAATTAAGCATTCAAAATACAATAAAACAATAAAGATAGGATATCATGGAATCGACATTCAAATCATAAATTTTTTTTACATGTCCATTAGTGTCAAGAATTCCTAAAATTGCTTGCCCAAAATAACCACGAGGTGAAAGAATCATAAAATTAAAAAAACATAGGAATCCTTTCCTAGAAACATTTTCAAATTTGATGGAACAAGCACTGAAGGATCTCAACAACAAATCAATAATATACAAGACATTCTCTTCATTGTCTCCCAAACCTTTTTCTAATTCCATTTCTTGTCATCTTCCCTCACTAGATTCTAGTAGCATTCAAAGGAAATTTTAATATTTTTTGTAGAAAAAATTGGATGTTTGTCACGCATGCTAACTCATGGTACAAATACTCATAAATATGTGTAGAAAATAATTCAAATATTTTACATTTTTGTAAAACAAATTGAAGATTTGTAAAGTAGGCTAGTCGCATGGAACATAAATGTTTCCACAAATGTATCCATAAATATGGTGGATGTTACTCATAAATACTTGTATAAGTTTTTTCAAGCAAGAAACAGTGTGCAACTTTGGAGATTTCGGACATTTGTCATGGACTCGGCTTTTGTTCTTCTTTAATTTTAGTTTTGAAGGAACTTCATCTCGGTTAACCTATAATAAGAGTACCTCTACTACCATAACCCTTACACAAAGTTGGTTACTGACTTCTTCCAATCCCATAAGTTTCTAGGCATGACAAATATAAATTCTACGGACTTTGACTATCAACTAGCCATTGTGAATATGAAAAGGCGAATTTTACAACTTGGATCATTCGGAGGGCCTAGAATGTTTCCTAGAAGATTTAATTGGATATTCTAAGGATTTGAAGTTCGTTTAGTTTAAGTGATCACTCTTTATAGTGGCCACATCCTACTTTATGAGATAAAAGTCAAGAAGACATGGTTCTTGGTCCTTTAATTTTTCAAAAGAGGAATTAATAATATCAAAGACATTTTTTTATCCTCAAACATAGGGAACAATTTCTCTTTCCCTAACTTTGAGAAAAAATTACTGAGAATGCTAATCTTCATAGAAATGTCATCAAGGAGGTCAAGGTGATCACCCCCACCTTAATATTCATGAAATTAGGCTTGCAATCCTCTACATCCCGGTGGATGGAGTTGAATTGGAATAAGGAGGAGGCATTTACAATATACATGCCGGTGAATAGCACTCACTAGGTTATTCTAAGCGAATAAAATGGGAGAAAATGTTTTTCTCTCTAGAGGCTATACTTGGGTGTGTAATAATCACTACACCCATTTTGTAATATTCTCCTCTTAGGAAATATCAAATTTCTTGATGTTGATATCTAAAAACCTTGTTTCAACTTTCAACAATCGCCCAAATTATTCAAGGAACATACTAAAAAGAACGAAAGTAAGAATCAAGAGATTTGTGAACTCAAGAACTAAATAGATAAGAAAAAAATTTAACTCACCAAAACAAGGAGAAATGCACCCAGACTAATAACCTATGGAATATATTAGAAGAGTTAAATGTTCCTTTCGAGCTAAGAGCGATTTGCTATAAGGTTATACAGAGAATGTAATTTCCAAGTTAAAGAGAAATGAGGGGTGGTCGAAAGATATTTAAGTGTAATATCGGAGTTAAACAAGGTTGCCCCCTCTCCCCTACCGTATTTTGCATTTACATCGACAAGCTAGAAGGTTTTTTTAGAGTAAGAAGGATGTGCTGGAATGATCCTAGTTTTCGGGATAGTCATCATCCTCCTTCTCTATGTTGACGATATTGTTCTTCTCGTAAGGTACCCATCCGATCTTGATAAGAAACTTAGACTTCTTAAGTATTTCTGTCTCTACCATGGGTATGTCTCTGTTAACACCGACAAAACAAAAAGTTATGATTATCAAAGTCCAAGAAGGACACTTACGCTGATTTTATGTATGACAAATAGTAACTTGGAGGAAGTGTCTTCTACAAGTACCTAGGAATCGATATTCATCACAAGCTCAACTGAAATATAGAATTGCTAAAAGGATTAATGGGGGGTGGAAAGCTTATTTTGGTCTTGAAAATAATTGTAAAATGACAAACCTTGTAATGTGGGATAGAAAGAAGTTCCTCTTCGAAACTTTAGTCACTCCCCTACTACCTTATATGGATGTGAGGTTTGGGGGTTGCGACATCTCTAGAGGAATCCTCGAGAAATATTGAGCAAATCCAGAAGTGTTTTTATAACTTATAAACTTAAAATTAAAATCAATACACGCCTATCATATTCTCCTTATAGAAGTGGGTCTTTCCCCTATCTAGAGCCTACCTATGACTAGGCTTCGTTGTACAAGCACAAGCTCAATAGCATAGGAGACCATAGACTTCCTAAGCTAGCTTTAAATTCAAGCCAAAACCCACCTAATGCTTAAACGAGGTTGGTATAAAGACACCGGGCCTCAGTTAAACCATTGGGAGATCGACGAGAATGTTTCATTTGCAAAACATCAATAACATTAAAAAAATTATTACTTCTAAGTTCAAAGAAAAAAATTTGATGTCGAGAGAGATCGAGATCTAGCAAATGATAAAATTAAGGTATTATAAGGAGGTCATCATACCCCCACCCCTCTACAAGATCAAAAGTATCTCTCTATTTTAACTAGATTAAAGAAGAAAATTAATATAGCCAAGATTAGAATGAACTCTCATGAGCTCCATAGTGAAACGAGTCATTGGACAGGTTCCTAAAACACCATGGATGGAAAGGATCATCACCATCTCTGTGAGAATATGAAAATCGAGGATTAAAATCACTTCCTTTTAGAGTGCCCCGCATACAAACACATTAGAGCTCAATTTCATAATATTTGTTGCAATAATGACGCTTCCTAGCCTTTTTAAGACGTCAAAATTATAGTGAGCTCTTTGGAGGCTTTCTCTCCAAGCTTTTTTGGAGCATAGGAATAAAATCTTAAATCAAATTAAATAACCATTTTCTTTAGGTCCGATAGACCAAAAAGTATTGGTCTCGATGGACGTTAACCATCATCATCATTATCATCATTATATGAGTTATTAACAAAGAAAAAGGAAAAAATAATGTTCAAGGAATCAATATCAATATGTGATTTACGAGTCCCATTTGAACCTATGTCTCCTCATGGGATACATGTTATTTCCAATAACGATTTTCAAGCTCCAAATAGTGGTAATAGAGATAAATATCAAAATTTTCCATAGAGGCCTTGTACCTTTAGTCAGAAAATGTTTCAAAATGAAAATCCAAAAAGTTCTAACAAGCATTTTTTCAATGGAAAAAAAATATATAAATTCCTCCCATAAATAATGCAACGAGAGTTGTGACAACCAAGGTTGACAAAAATTTTTCACTCTATTTGAAAATATAAAAGAACTTGTCTCAATAGTAGACAAATCATACAACAACAAGGCATTTTTGGGATGTCTTTGTAACAAGTTTAGGAGTCAAAGGTTTTCAATTTTTTGTGGTAATTATTATGCATTTTTATATCTAGCATTTTTCGGAAGACATTGTTTATATTCCTTTCAAAATTGAAGGAAATGCATTAATATCAACAATTATTTAAATGTTAGGAAATATAAAAATTAAAACATGTAACATTATAAACCATATATTAATATGCAAATAAGTAAGAAGGATTGTAAATTTTAAACTTGAAGAAAAAAATTAAAGTGTGAAAAAAAAGGAAAGATTTCAGAGTTTGTAATTTAATGAAAAGAAAAATACTCACAAATTTCATATCAACAATTTTCTATTTAAAAAGAGAGAAAAAAAATAACCCTGAATGAGAAAAAATGTGTAGTGGGCACAACAATATTCCACATAGCACCTCCAAAACTTGAAGATGGGTTGTAGCCAACTCACTAAGATGAAACAAATCCATTTTAAATATCCCAATATAATTTTTCAAACCATCACTCCAAGCTCACTATAAACTAATGCTACGCAAATTATCAATGAAATAAATGTGAGGTAAATTGCATCGAAAGTGGGGTGGAGGAAAGAGGACAAGTCAACACAACTGCCACAAGTTAACATAATTGTGTGGACAAAGTCTAAGTTGAATTCAACCACTTTCTAAAAATATTGCTCTAAATAGGATATCCTACCTTCCTACCTCGAGTGCATTTACTTGCTTTCCCAATTAAAGGACACTCATATGGTGGACTACCTCAGTATCTTATTTTTTATCTAAATATCAACCATATCTAACTTATTTCTCTCTTATTGTCCTTCCCTCACAAATAATCCTTATTTCACCTTTATATTACCATTCCTTTTCGCATGTTGTGCACTATAACCACAAAATTCCCTTACCTTGCACCACATTCTATTTAGACTATTTTTTTCCCCCACCTATGAAAATTGACTTCATCAACAGACTTTCCCTTCGATTTATTCACTCCACCCACAACTTCTCTAAATCTAGATCCTGCAGTTGTGAGTGGTCCCACCACCCATCATCAAGAACACATATTCATTGGGAAGCTATCAAATATTTCTTCCTTCATAACCTCATTCATGGTGGATCACAGGCCCTCCGAGCTCAGGACTTATTAACAAAATTACATTATGATGATGATTGTAAAAGTTATATATAAAAGGCTCAAATATGATCTAGAAACTTCATCCCAAGATAACCACAACCACCCATAAGGAATATCATTGACCTTACATGGAAGAAGAATAGGTTCTTGAATTGTTAAGAGGAGAGAGATCCTTTGTGTCCTTCACAAATATCCCAATCTCTTTTGGCACACAAACCTCCCTCAAAATAAATTACTATAAACTGACATTTGAACCCTATACTTGGTGGTCATCACACCTCCTTCCTTTTCAATACTCCTAACCGTCTTCCCCACATGGTTCCTCTACCCCTTCCTCTTGTATCCTCTTCATTTAATGCACATAATGAATATTAATCATATTTAAATCACTACTTTTGCAAGCTCATGGTTATTTGGTGATAATCATGTCACTTAGACACTCATGCACTATGCATGAAGAAGCATTTTTATATACAAGAAAAAAATATTGAGAAGATATTATAGAAAAAAATTTAATAGGATTTGAATGTAAATTTATCACAATCAACTATGACAAATTTCAAGAGTCAATCCTCCTAACCACCTTTGTCAATATAATTCATTGTTAAGAAAAACAAAAAATTATTTGTTTAATCATTGTGCTCAATAATAATGTGTGAAGGAACCTTGCATATGTTTGGATCAATGATACAACATATAGCTTACTTGAAAGTAAGGATCTAATCGTATTTCTGAGGGTGAAGCAACGTAGAAAAGAGAGACTTGTTATAAAACATCACAAACAATATTATAACTATTATAATACATTAAATAATTAATATTTCTAATATGAAAGATCAAAACCCTAGTATGACAACGACATAGTAAAAGGTACATCTAAGGTTGCATGGAGTTAGAGAGTGTTTTAGAGTGAGATTGCCAAGAGCATCATTTTCCAAAATTCCAAGGGACTGTGTGTGTGTGGATGTATGTATATATATAGATATAGATAGATATAGAGAGAGAGAGAGAGAGAGAGAGAGAGAGAGAGAGAGAGAGAGAGGGAGAGATATTATATTGCATTTATATTCATAAAAAATATCTGGGAATGCCAAATCAATTGTAGAATATATGAAAACCTACATATTTGTACATCATATGAAGAATAGAAATGGCATACATAGTACATTAATGATTAATTATTCAAGCATGAACCATATAGAAACCATTTTCTATCAACTACAAGCTAACATACAAATTTTAAAGCCAAAAAAATGGAAACTATACCATAGCTACAATGTGCAAGAGATCAATAGTGCATATGTGGAAGAGAATTAAAATGGAAAAACAATGAGTAGTACATGTAAAACCTAGTAAAGATCAGTGAGAAATCTGAGATGAGAGGATGATAAAGTATCAGAAGAAGAGTAGAGACATGTGAAAAAACAATTGTTTTATAGTGAGCTAAAAAAATGCAAATGTCGACTTAAGTGGAAAAAATAAATGGTATGGAAGTAAAGGGTTTGAAAAAGAAGATCTAGATTCTAGAGGATCTAGAAAATATTCTAATTCAACCTTCTTAAAATCATCAAAAAGGATCTAATCAGAGATGTAAGAGAAAAAATATTCAAACAATATAGCCTTCAAAGAAACATTAAGGGTGCCAAATCACATGAGCTCCAATGGTAGAAAATAAAATTTGTATATAAAGAATCAATGTTAATTTTTGAAGGTATCGGGGTCATGTCTTTTTCAAGATCTAAATCAGTAGAGTGACTTTCGAGAAAAATCACCAAGTGTTTGAAGTTTTTTTTGTCCAAGTGGAAACATAGATTAGATTCCACTATTTTGCAATCAAAGCATTGTTGAGCTGACCCCCCTCCCACTCCAACCCCACCACAAAAAATCACATAGAATGATTGAAAACAATGCAAAAAATATAATCTTGTAGGAAAAGGGATTCTTCTCTTTCTTTGATTAGAATGAAGATGGAATGGAGTTATGGGCTAGACAAAAGTTGGACACCTTGAGAAGGTGGTGTCCTATGCATGGAAAGCTACACTTGAAATTAGTTGTAGAGAAAAGGAGACCTAGTATGTGAAGGAATGAAACTCATGTTTAGTGAAGAAAAATTCCCTTGAACCTCCTAATCAAACCCTCATCTCATCTCCTTAGATCAATGCATCGTAAAAATTATTTATATCTTCTAAATTTGGACGATGATTCATTAAGCCAACATACAACACATCAAATGTACTTTTCCTAAGTTAAAACTTAGGAAGGTTTTTATTAATTACTTACTCCACTTAAGCAAGAATTTACAAGGGACGATTAATTGTCTTCACAAGCTAAGGTACCAAGATAATGAGAGAATACCTCCTACTAAAAAACTCTTATTTTGTGAAGGTAAAGTGGTAAAGCATTTTTAGTGTTGAATAATATAGTGATTTTCCAAAAATAATCACCAAGCATTGAAGATGTTTATCCAAGTGAAGAATAAATTAGGAGTCCACAATTTTTATAATCAAAGGAAAGGGATAAAAACCACAAAATCTAGATAGAAGAAAAAAAAATCAAAAAATATGAAAAGAAAAAATATTTTATGAAAAGTGGAATTTTTTTTATTGTTGGAAATTAATTCCAACTACAAATTGTGGCAAGGACAACAAAATTCATTTTTTGATGTCAAGTTGTGAAGGACAGGAGCAACAATATCTTGTTTTGATTTTCACTCCACCTCACATTCAACTCCCTGTGTTTAATTTTTTTGCAAGACCATAGCCCCCTGTTCCGATTCACAGAATCATGGTCAAACCACATTACCCCACGCCATTCATTCCGCGCACCTACCCGGCCATTAAAGACCCTCCACCAACCACCATTTATTCTAATCACTATGTTTTAAGTTTAAAAACTCTCCACGTCATTTTTTTGTGGACCCCTCCTCCAATCCACGTCAAACGCTGTAGCTAATCACGCAACGATTGCACTACTTCTCCCTGCCTATGACACAACTTCCATTCCCTACGCGATAAGCCATCCCTACCACTTCCTGCCTGTGACGCAGCCTCATTTCTCACGATAGCTCTCCTATGCAGAGTCTATGCCATGGGCCACAAGGGCGCAGGAAATGCCCACGCACACGATGATCTACAACTTTAATCTGACGGCGGGCATTTCTGCCCTAGGTGCATTTATGGGCCTATTGGTAGAGGAAATAAGCCTCACCTGGCGAGTCACAAACCTCTCGGCCAATCAAATACATATTGCACGAAATCGTAGTCGATGTCACTAGGGACATTCAAACCATGTGATAAGGTATGGCTCATGAATGCAAAGTCACCAACCCCAGACGGACCAATGGCGAGCGTATCGCATTGTTTGAAGTCCAGTGAGCAAGGACCTTCAATGGATGTGATGAATTATTAAAAAGGGTTTTGTTTTATAAGTTTGAAATCTGCGATGAAATTTTTATAAGGCTTAAGACCTTAGTTTAATTTTTTTATTTGTTTTTATATGCCATGAGTACATTATAGTTTTTAAAACATAGGTTATATGTATTTTGACACTTATATATTATAAACATGAAATGTTTATAACATATATATGTTATGTTTTTTGTTAAAACAATGTGTGCAATGTAATATGCTGAGAGCCACATAAAGGCACGGAAGGAGACTGTGTGTATGCGTAAAGGCAGTTAAACAGTTTTGAAGAGTGCTGTGTTGTTGTAGCAGCCGAGAGAAGCATCTCATTTTGTAAATCCAGAACAAGTAAATCTTTAGTAGTAATAAATATTATAAAAGAGTTATTAATCTCTCTAGTTTCTCTTTTGATTCCTCTGTTTTTTCTTTATTAAGTAAGGGCCTTAATCTCACTCTTGCTCCTATAAAAATTCCTCGTGATGATATTATTTGTAGTATTGAATTTGGTATTAAAGATTTTTCGGAAAGCTTGCAGGATGTCATTAGGCAGGATTGTGTGGTGGCTCTTAGGAAAGCTAAGCCTCCGAGGAGCAATGTTAGCAAAGCTGAATTTATGGCTCTTAAAGCCCTTAATCAAAACCGTGATATTGTTGTCCTCAAGGCTGATAAGGGTGGCGCTACTATTATCCTAAATACGGAAGATTATAGAGCTAAGATGCTTGACCATCTTTGTAATAGTGGGAGTTATAAGAAGCTCTCTAAGAACCCTATTAATAAAGTCTCGAATATTGTGGCCAATGCTATTAAATCTAGTTGCATTGTGGGTTCCATGAGCTCAAAGCTTATTGAAAATAGTCCTGTCACCCCTAGGATTTATGGGCTCCCCAAGATTCATAAAGATGGTGTTCCTATCAGACCCATTGTTAATACTATTGTTGGGCCCACTTATCTCCTAGCTAAGTATTTAGCCCGCAAGCTTAAGCCTCTTGTTGGTCAAACAGATTCTTTCGTGAAAGATTCTGCTTCTTTTGTTCATGAGTTAAAAAGCTTGGTTTGCGAACCTAATGACTCTATGGTTAGTTTTGATGTTGTTTCTCTCTACACGAACATTCCTATCATGGAGGCAGTAGAAGTTATCAGGCGCATCACTGATCCTAATACTGCTAATTTGGTGGAAATTTGCCTCACTTCTACCTTTTTTAGTTTTGAAGGAGAGTTTTATGAGCAAACCTGTGGTGTCGCCATGGGTTCCCCGCTCTCGCCAGTGGTGGCCAACCTATTTATGGAATATTTTGAATCTAGAGCTTTAGCGTCTGCTCCCTTAAAACCCAAGGTTTGGAAGCGGTTTGTAGATGATACTTTCATCAATTGGTCTCATGGACAGAAAGAATTAAAGGCATTTCATCAGCACTTGAATAATCAATCTGATTCCATTAAGTTCACTATGGAAACGGAGAATGAGGGGAGTCTTCCTTTCCTTGATGTTCTCATCTCTAGAAATAATAATGGCTCTTTCTCGCATCGTGTTTTTCGGAAGAAGACGCACACCGAGTAGTATCTTCACTCTGGTTCTCATCATTTTCCTGCTCAGAAAATTGGAGTCCTAAACACTTTAGCTACGAGAGCTCTTAGAATTTCTGATGATGATCATTTAGATGAGGAAAAGGCCCATCTCCTTAAGGTCTTCGAAGAAAATGGGTATAATAGGAGTCAGGGGTTGAAGGCTTTCATGAAGGCGAGCAAAGGTCCTAGGCAGAAATTGTTGATGGATGATGTTATTGGTAAAGTTCATTTACCTTTTATTCAAGGTACTACTGACAAGATCGCTCGGATTTTAAGGAAGCATAAGATCTCGTCTTATTTTAAACCTTTAAACACCATTCGGAGCTCCCTTAAATCGGTTAAGGACAAGTTGGACCCTAAAAGCATGAAAGGTGTTTATTTGATCCCGTGCTCTTGTGGGACTCCCTACATTGGTGAAACTGGTCGATCGATTAATAAGAGGATCCAGGAGCATTCTGCGGATATTAGACTTGGTAGAACCAAGTCCTCAGCGCTAGCGGAACATACAGAGAAGACGAAGCATCATATTTGTTTGGAAGACGCTAGAGTCCTTGCTAGGGTGGATCATTTCCATCACCGGAAATTTAGGGAGGCGTTAGAGATTGAGAAGAGGCCTTGTACGTTGAATAGGGATGATGGATGGAAGGTTAGCAGATGTTGGATTCCATCTCTTCACTCCTTGTAAAGGTCCTTCCTTTCTTTTGTTCTTTTATTTTTATGTTTTTATCCTATTATTATTAGTATATGATTTGATATTTATAATTTATTTTATTATTATTCTTGTTCTAGTTTTGATTTTATTTATTAATGTTTTTCTTTATTAATTTTTGGTTATTTCCTTATTTTTATATTTTTATTAAAATATATATATATATATATATATATATATATATATATATATATATATATATATATATATATATATATACAAAAAATTTATTTCTAATTTTATGTATTTATTATCTTTATTTTATTTTATATATAATTTAATTCAATTTAATTTAATTATTTAATTATTTATTTGTTTATTTCTAATTTTATGTATTTTTTATCTTTATTTTATTTTATATATAATTTAATTCAATTTAATTTAATTATTTAATTATTTATTTGTTTATTTTTAATCCTAATTTTATGTAATTGTTAGTATTTTATTTATTAATTTACTTATTGGTAAATTATTTATTTATTTATTTTTATTTATTTTTATTTTTATTTATTATTTTATTTTATTTTATATTTAATTTAATTCATTTAATTTAATTAATTAATTATTTATTTGTTTATTTTTATCCTAATTGAACGTTATTGTTTTTATAGATTAATTTCATTTATGTGGACTTTGACTTTTATTGGATTTTTGTTTTTATTTTATTTTTATCTATTTATTTATTTATTTTTTGGGGTCATTTTAGTTTTTGGTTTTGGTTTTATATTATTTTTAGTTTTGACTAGCATTTTTAGGGGTGGGTTTGTTATGTTTTTTGTTTTTATTTCTATTTTTATTTTTGACCGGTTAATTTTGATTTTAACCGTTCTTGGGTTGACTGTTGCTTCTCTCCTCATGGTATAAATAGGTGTGTCTGATCAGCCATTCTTCATTATCCTGATGATGAACTACAGTTGGTAGTTCGAAACCCGTCGGTCCTAAAATTCTCATGTGATTTCCCAGAAGATTTATAATCTAATAAGTAAATCTTTGTAACAATCCAAGTTTTTAATGAAATTTATGTTTTTACTCCATCTCTCTATCCGTATAGTTTTATTATATCTCTATGTCTATAGAGGAATTTTATTTTCCTCTCAGTTGTTTCAAAATAACCAGAAATTCCAACATTTATCTTATGTGATCAGAAAAATATTGAGATAGAGCGTTTAGATAAACAAAAGACAGACAGCTTGAGAATGTGAAAAGTATGTGCAAGCTTTAGTTGAAAGTAGTTGTAAGTGAAGGAGATCAAATATGTGAAGAAAACAAAATATTTTGTGGGGAGAAGGAAAAAGCCAAAAACTTACTCGTTTCTTGAATCCATGCTTCCAGTATCTTGGTTTGTTTGAATCAATGCCGTATTTGTGGTGATAATTTTAATATTTATACGCTAGTATGGATGGCCTTCATATCAGATGTATTTCTATTTTGATGATGCTCGAGTTGCTTGAAGGTAGAGATGACACTACGAACGAGGGTAAGTGACGTGGGTAAAGGTACTCACGTCGTACACGTCACATGGTTTTCTCTCTGGCGAGATCTACCATGATGTAGCGTAGTATGGTGTAGAGTGCCTAGTGGAACTATCGTGCGACATCTTCCTCAACGATTACAAGGATCCTGAGGTCCTCCGGATGCTGCCCGAGTGCTGTCATGTATTCCATATGCACTGTATTACGCCTCCACATACATGCCCCATGTGCAGGACTTCACCATTAACGATGCCCAACCAGACTCCCCTTTCCATGCCCCTCTCTCATTATTATTTCTCTCGCACGCCATCCTCTTCATTATCCAGCTGCTTCATCCTGAAGGGAGCGGATCTCAATATGATTATGCAGCGACAAGTGTTCTGATAAAAAAATCGATTTTCCAATATTGGTTTCCATGGATTGCGAGTGAACCATTCTGTAAGTTTACTTGTTTGTTCTCATAAGGGGCTGCAAAATGGATGATCGTCTGAATCCAAGCACCTGTTAGGTTGGATAAGGGGATATCAATATGATTATTTAACTTTATAAGTGTTCTCATCCAACTCTCAAAAAAAAATTCCATTTCAATAGTGGTTGACATGGAATGCGAGTGAACCGTTCTGTAAGTTTCCTTGTTTGTTCTCATAAGGGGCTGCAATATGGACGGTGACTATATTTATATGGATGTATAGAATTCAATCTTAATGATGTATCTCTCCAATTTGCCCAACTTTCCACCTGAACGCATGACTGCTGCGCATGAGCGAGCTTCAGGGCCATAGCATCCAGGTGCTTCTCCTTGCATATGTTTAACAACGCTTCTTCCTGTCGTCTTTTCTCATTTTTGACGCTCGTGAGTTGCATTACTAGGGATCAAATCCATAAAAGAGGGTTTTTATATAAACGGAGTTGTTTTTCGTGGGACCTTTTGAAGTTTTAGGTTCTGGTGAAAAATTTGGAGGTAAAATCTTGGTTTTTGTTATTCAAACTAGTGGTTTGATTCTATATATGGATTCAGCACCCTCAAAAACCTCTTGGGCACTTCCATTGTGCAAAGTCAGCAATCAAACTTCTCTTTTCAATAAATTCCTACCCGAATTTAGAGAAATTACACGGTAAAAAGTCACGATAAAAGCCTTCAAAAAATCGCACGACTACTCGTATA
>JAXQQM020061876.1:0-51199 GCA_034641835.2 Pinus albicaulis | reverse complement strand
GTGTAACCAGCTCCAAAAATAGAAGAAAAGAGATATCAATGCCTTAGAAATAAGCCATTTCGAGGGGGCAACCTCCAATACATTACATAAATGAACAATTCTTGGATGATACAATTTACAAAACCTCCTTTCTATATATAGGAGTCCATGGGGCCATAATGTAATCCTAGTGGGGCCACAATGTAATCCTAGCCGACCTAACAATAATAATGTAAGGGCAAAATAATAACAATATGGGGGTTACAGGGGTACAATAATAACAATAAGGGGGGCTACACTAACATAATAAGGGGCTATACTATTAATATAGGGACTTAACATGCCCTCTCCTTCAAACAAGTGTTGTCCTCAACGCTTGATTATTTCTTGATGCTTCTGTATAAAATTCTCATCCTCCCATGTGGAATATTCTACAGGAAAGTTCTTCCACTTGCTGAGATACTCTGAAATTTATCGTACTTGTCGAGTTCTTATTTTTGTGACTGCTTCAGAACTTCTTTCGATGTGATGTTGATATTCCTGTTGTTTCATTAGATTCTGCACCAAAGTTAGGTTATCCTTTGAGAGTTGGAGAACTTGTTGTTGATGCTCGATGTCATCTTCCAATAATTTATCATCCATATTAGCTATTATTTTATCCTTCAAACCATCCAACTTAGCCTCCATTTCTTCTTTTAAACCATCTATGTCAACTTCGGTTGCTCTTCGTAAGATCAAAATTTGTTGCACTTGGTACCGTAATTTTGATATCTCATACTGCAATTCTTCCACTTCATGCATCATAGTATAGATTTATGAGGGCTTAATGGGTGTTGAATTATTTTTAGGAGGCATTTCAGAACGCAATACTGAAATATATGCTCAATAGGCCCTTGGAATCACTTCAAACTGATTTTTCAAACAAGATTTATGCAATTCGGGAAAAACAATACACACCTTTTACTTGCTTTTGAAGAGCTCGATATTGAAATTGTATTATCTCTGTGATTGCGGCTCTTCAATATCTGAAATTCAGCACTGAAGTAGCCCTCTGAATTCTCTTTTGAATGCCATAGGTCTGACTTGATTTTGATTATCCAAGACAAAGTTATGTCCAATCTCCCACAATGACCTAATTATGGACTGGTTCAGTATAGCGAACTTGTACGACTTGCCACGTGTCACTGTTTTGTCCTTCACCTCTGAAATTGATAGCTAAGAAACTACAGTCTGTGTACTTGTGACCACTTTTTACGGAACTCCAATCCAATGCTCAAAGAGAGAGTTATTGAAATTTTCCCACGATCACCTTTTTGAGATGAAATTCAGGAGCCTGAAAAAGCACTACCTTCCACAGATCATATCTCCAAAAATATTTCGAACCAGGCTCTGAAATTTTTTGACGAGTTTCCTTAGGATTTCAGCTTCGTATCATAAAAATTTCATATTTTGAACCTTAGTATATAAAAAGTTATAGCGCAAATGCCACGATGACCTGTTTAGGAGCCTGAAAATATACCTAACTTCCACAGATCATATCTCTGAAAATATTGCGAACCAAGCTCTGAAATTTTTAGACAATATTCCTCAGGATTTCGGCTTCGCACCTTAAAAATTTCAGCTTCTGAACCTTCGTAGAAAAATAGTTATAGTGAAAATTCCACGATGACCTGTTTAGGAGCCCGAAAAAATACCTGACTTCCACAGATGATATCTCTGAAATTATTGCGAACCAAACTCTGAAATTTTTACACAGGCTTCCTCAAGATTTTTTTCTTCGCACCCTAAAAATTTCAGCTTCTGAAACTTCGTAGAAAAAAATTTATAGCGAAAATGCCACGATGACCTGTTTGGAGCAGCGAAACCATAGAATCCAAAGCTCTGATACCAAATGTTGTGAAACCAACTCCAAAAATAGAAGAAAAGAGATATCAACACCTTAGAAATAAGCCACTTCGAGGGGGCAACCTCCAATACATTACATTAATGAACAATTCCTAGATGATAGAAATTACAAAACCTCCTTTCTATATATAGGAGTCCATGGGGCCATAATGTAATCCTAGTGGGGCCACAATGTAATCCTAGCCGACCTAACAATAATAATGTAAGGGAACAATAATAACAATATTTGGGTTGGTGGGTACAAAAATCACAATAAGTGGGGATACACTAACATAATAAGGGACAACACTATTAATATAGGGACTTAACAGAGTTGTTGGAAAAATTGTCGATGTAAGTCATTGTTGCTTGCCTGCTAGATGCTTAAGTCTATACCTTGAGGTCCTCCATCATTTGAGGAGAAGATTTTGTACTTTGAGATTTCCATAGTTGGAAATTCTTTTGAGTCATTTGTATTTCTTGTTGAATCACATTGTAAACGGGTGCATTTTCGGTTGAAGCCGACACCCTTTCATTTTTTGAGCCTAAGTTGTTGAAAATGGCTAAAATCAATGAGGCATTAGAGTTGTTGAATAACCTCATTCATTCAAATGTTCATGATATGGTAAAAATGAGCAAGGATGCTCTTTGTAACATTCAAAGTTGTTTGCAAGATGCACATGAGAAGATTGAGTTTTTGCAGTTGGAATCTCAGCTCCAACAAGACGAACTTCAGCAAAAGAGTCACTATTCTGAACCTGTTTCTGTTCAGAATATTGTGAAGGACTCTCATCAGAAAAAAGAAGATAAAGTTGCAGATGATTCACATTCAGTTCCATATACTAGAGCAGATTTACATGCAGATACAGCGGTTCACCCTGCACTTCTCAAGCCCATCATCAAACCTTGGGAAGAGCTTGTCCACAACAAGCACATAACTGGTCTTGGATATGACAAGGATGTGTCCTTTCATATTCCAGACTACACCAAGCCCATCATATTTCAGAGTGCCGGATTCCTGTATGACAGTTCACCTGCAGCTGTTTCAGATCCTGCTCCACTTCCACAACAACAACAGATTGAAAAATGCCAACACTGTGATCGAGTTGGCCATATGAAAGATCATTGTTTTGATCTTCACCCATGCAAGCACTGTGGTCGGCACACCCATTCTTCACATAGATGCTTCAGAAACAAGCCTCCTGCAAGAACAAAGATTCATCTTGGATGGATCGCTTCTTGGCAATGGGCATCAGCAACCAAGAAAATGTTTAAGTCGCATGTCAAAACATGTTCTAGAATATTGAGCAAACTTGCAGTTGAGTTTTCGCCATCATCTCACCTTGTCCCTGACAGGGGGGAAAATGGTGGTCATCTACAAGCTTCGACGTCAGATCAAGTGAGCCTGAGCCACAATCTCTCATTCCATGTTCAGAGTTGTAGCCAGAGACACAGCAGTTCAAGCAAGCCTGAGCCACAATTCGTCATTCCAGATTCAGAGATGTAGCCAAAGACACGGATGCCCATGAGCATGCCTTTGGTTGGTGGACAGCCTTAAACCATCACAGGTTGTAGACCTCCCTTCTTTTAGCTTGAAGGTCTCCCTTTCATATATGAGGGACACTTCCTCTAGCAGAAGCCTTCAGCTTCTTGCCAGCTTTGGTTGAGTTCTAGGAAATGCTTCAAGCATTCCAGTGTTGTTGGTAATCCTTAAACCATCACAGGTTGTAGACCTCCCTTCTTTTAGGTTGAAGGTCTCCCTTTTATATGAGGGACAATTCCTCTAGCAGAAGCTTTCAGCTTCTTGCCAGTTTTGGAAGAGTTCCGGGAACTGCAACAAGTATTGTGTTCCAGTGTTGGTGGTCATCCTTAAACCACCTCTTTTTGCCAACATTTCAGAGAGTTGATTCAGCCTAAGGGCTGCCATGCATACTTTGCAGATTTGTATTACAACTCTCTTCTTGGACTCACACATACCCCTTCGGATTAAGGGGGGGAATTTTGGAACACCTAATCCTCCATGGGTAGGTGTGGAATGCGAAAAGTCACAATGGAGTCCAAGTGACCTTGGAATGTGAAACCAAGAGTCACACCATTGTACTATAAATGTACATCATGTATAATGGAAAAATAAGAGAGTTGCACGCTTATCCTTCATTGTGAGTTGAGTTTCCTGTTGTGTGTGTGTTTATCTTTCTCATACACCATGTGTGTGTTTAACATGGTGTTTAACATATTCTGTCTATGAATTGAAGAAATTGATGGTTGTCGAGACATGATTAATGTCGACATTGTGGTTTTGAATGTGGTAAAGATTATATATATCTGTGTGAAATATATATGTATTCCTTGATCGAATACCGTCTGAGGAATGGTTGAGTTCCTGTGAATAAGTATATGATAAAATTTGCAATAAATGAAGCTCTGCATATGAGGAGAGCATCAATGTTAATTAATGTCGATTTTCTTTGAATTGAGTACCATAGAGTTACACATTGATGGAGTGGCCACATTATTGTGAGTTCGGGGTTTGAAGCTCGTATAGGGCTTTTATTGTAAAGGAAATCGGTGGAATTGGACCACAAAACTTAATCACTAAATATGAACAAGTCATGCATGGAATGTATGATGAGAAGGTATATAAATTTTGGTGTACCGATCATTGAAAGATCGATTTCACAAGAAGGAGAATTGAAAATTGAGTTTCAATCCTAAAATGAGAAGTTCATTCAGTAAGTGAAGGAAATTCATATTAAGGGTTTATTGTAAACGTATTCTGGGCGTTAATCAATAAAAAATATTCTGATCGTTAATCAATACAGAGATCTATGAGGAGATTATATGGAGTGAAGAGGCAATTCATTGTAGCATGCGAAACTTGGTTAACAGAAATGTTTTGAAGCGGAACCTTGAGAAGAAAGTAATGGAACCGTGAGCAGTAAAGGTGGTTTTCGAAAACCCACAAATGGGTTTGTACGACTCTTAAAGTGGTAAGTGGTATCTCCTTTTGGAATTCGATATCGGTCCCCACTTGACATGTAAGGTGGAGGTGGTTTTTAAAAACCACGAATATCGTGTAATT
This sequence comes from Pinus albicaulis, assembly GCA_034641835.2. NCBI lineage: Eukaryota > Viridiplantae > Streptophyta > Pinopsida > Pinales > Pinaceae > Pinus > Pinus albicaulis. Next base: position 46,254 of record JAXQQM020061876.1, on the reverse strand, counting down.
TCTGAGAATTAAAACCCGTGCATTTTGGTTACGCGATTATCATTGGATTGGGGAGAAATAATGCGATCAATAGTCAGCCGTTGGATGTGAATGGTAAGTTAATGTTGGGACCCGATTTTATCGCACAATTTTTGAAGATTAAGGCTCGTGCATTTTGGTTACACGATTATCGTTGGATTGGGGAGAAACAATGTGATCAATAGTCAGCCGTTGGAAGTGAATGGTAAGTTAATGTTGGGACCTTATTTTATCGCACAATTCTAAGGTGATAAACATCTGGAACATATGTAACGTGATTTTTGTTCGATCCTGAAGGGAAACGATCCAAGGGTCTTCGCATCATGAAGTTGCTTGGATATTAACGGCGAAAGGTATGGTGGTAAGTTGTGGGGCGGCAATAAATATTACATTTCCGTTTTGGTTGAATTGAAATATTCACGTGGTTTGGATACATGGTAAAGTGTTGACATATATATATTAATATATGTGCTGGGCGAAGGATACATCTTGGGATTTATTCCAAGTTTTGATGCATGAAATCAAAGATCGATAAGGAAGGAAAACGAAGTCTTGGTTGGGTTCTGAGTGTAATTTGAATATTGATTCGAATATTCACAAGATAGGGTTGACATATGGTTCTAACCATAAAGTTTGATAAGAGGAAAGCTGCCGCTTATAAATATTACCCTGACTGAGTTTAATTGTGATTAAGTGTTAAGAGCATTTGATATGTGTTTTTTTTTTTTTTTCTAAATTAAGCTAATTCTATTATATAAACATACTGATACAAAACTGCCTCAGTTCAGCTGCGAGAGCCTGAACTGGGCTTGATGTCCATGCCGTTAACAAAATAATGAACTGCCCATATCGGGAAACCAGTTCTGTCAAAAGAAAGTGCACCGCCCTTGAAAGGGAAACCGGTGGATAGTTCAGTACATACACCATAAGAGAACTAAAGACAGACAATTCTATCATGCAGCTTCTGCTACTATAGATAACAAAAACCAAAATATCATCCAGATGTTGGAGTGTAAATACCATGATGAGCTAAGGCAGAGAGGGCAGATTCGTGTGAGGTGGAGAAGGCTGCTCCTCCTCAATTCGACACCCGTAATGCTCCTCTGTGTCTTCAGCAGTTTCCATATGAACGCCATCTATGCCTGAGAGATTTGCTTCCACCTACAAAGAAACCTGACCCGGGATGGGAATGTCAGAGGCGAGGGGAGCGTTAAGATTGGTTGATGAAGTAGCAGCAGGGGCGGGCCGAGGGAACAGGGGAATGGGCGGAGGCGCATGCAAAGGAGGGGGTTGAAGGGTCGACTCTTCACGAAGGGTAATGGTGATATAAGCAGTGATGGTAGGCCGGTCGAATGCACAGTCAAAGCGCAACTCCGCTCTCTGCGAAGTTTGTCGAAGAATGTGGCTTCCAGAAGGACGGGGAGCAATATCGCCAAGAGGATGAGAAGAGGGTTGATGGCCTTGGGCGAAGCCAGGAGGGCTATCCTGATCCCATTGTTGGCGGGAGTCCCGAGTATTCTATCTCTCAGTGTGTTCAGTGGAGAGAGTGTCGCCATGACTAGAGGAAGGACGCTCACTAGCTAGCCTGCCCCGAGTGGCGCCTCTGCGGCACCTCATACGGTGTCTTAGCCTAGGCATAGCGGTAACAGCAGAAGGAAAAGGCCAAAGACGAAGGGAGTCTGCTCGGATGGGAGTAGGAACATAGTGAGAACCAGGAGGAGAATGCAAATTGGAATGACAGGAGGCGCTGTGAGAAAAGTGACACTCAGGAATTGTTTCAAGACAACTGAGAAGTGAACATCGCCGACCAGTGTGAGTTCGGGCACTGGGTACAGCACAAGTTGCCGAGCAAACTCTACGAATGGGATTCAAGGAGCTACGCACAGAGCTGGAAAGATCTGGAGTGCTCGAAGCAGGAGCCATTATGAATCGAATTAGCATATCGAGAATGGAGTTAAGTCGTCGCTGGAGAGTTAAAGGCCTACGTGCAAGTGCATTTAATTTGAAATAAATGGAGCCGTGGGGGGCCATATGGCCTCCCCATGCGAAGCTCCTTGGGAGGTACTCCTGGACGGTAGTCCCATCAAAACATTTAAAACATACGCATCCAGGAAAAGAACATTTGATATGTGTTATGGATCTTAAGATATGGTTTTAAATCCAAGGAAAAAATAAAAAGTAGCTTACGCATTGATAAAGGCTGCTAGATTTAGAACATAATTTTGGAAATGCATTCTACATGCATAGAAAGAAGGAGAGTATGTAGAACTATTACACTACAACAACGAAAAGACAAACATACGGTGAGTCAAGAAGCTGAAAGGGTTGAATGATATATATCTGTTTCAATTGTAAATGTAAATGTTTTAATTAATTTTATATTTTTTGTGATGCAAAGGCGAGTCTCAGTAGGAAAAGAAATACCCCACTTTGTAATATTGAAATGTATACATATTGTTATATTTTTTTTCGAATGTTCTAGGCAAGAAAAATGAGAAGGTGGAAGGAAAAGAGTCATACCTATTCACTTCGAATTCCCTATTGAATAAAAGCAGTCATGAGGTGAACTCTATAAATGATAGCACATAGATATGTATAGAGTAAGGTTAGAGAATGAAGAAATGAGGCGAGAGAGGGTAAGAATAAGGAGGAGCGAGATAGAGAAGCTGTGAAGATTCGAGAGATGATATAAAGCGAGATATGAAGGGATTTGGTGGACACCAGAGTGACTAAGGAACAGTAACGAGCGATATCCCGGAGTAAATCGGCATGTGTTTTTATGAAAGAGTGAGGAAGTTGGTGCTTCCATATCAAGCTGTAGCTTGATAGATGTCGATTATAGTTGGATGAGGTAGAAGCCTCTTGTAGGTTGTAGCTCGCGAGAAAATAGAAGGGAGTTGGAGCTTCCTTGCAAGTTGTAGCTTGCGTGAATTGAGAGTAGTAGCCTCTTGTAGGTTGGAGCCTACATAAAATCAATGGTGAGAGGGAGTTGGAGCTTGCCTTTGCATCACAACATTAATAAGATGTGGTTTTCTCACTTATGGGTTTCCACTTATATTTGTTGTCTATGTGCATGATGTTTATATGTTGATATGGTGTATCTAATCCGCTTAATATTTCCTGCTCATATATTAAGATTGTCTGTTACATTATGCAATAAGTTGATCATGAAATGAAGGTGTAAATAAGTTAAAGGAAAGTTTTAAAAGTCCATGAATGTGTTAAAAGTGATTCACCCCCCACTCTCGGTTTAAATAAGGGTTCGACAGTGGTATCGGGAGCGGGTTCATACAGTATCGATTCAAAATGCGGAAGGGAGATCTTAGGTCCCAGGGATGGCTAGTCTAGAAGGATGCTCAACAAATAAAGCCCCTTTGTTCATCGGTACAAATTATGCCTTCGGAAAATAAGAATGAAGACGTACATAATGTCTCTAGGAATAGAAGTTTGAGTTTCTTTGTAGAGTTGGGATATGCCCCAAAGGATTCGACATCGAGAGAAAGAAGTTAAACAAGATTTTATAGCTAATGCCAAAGCCATGAATGCTCTCTTAAGTGGTACGTGTGAGGCGAATTTATCAAAGTAATGCACAACAAGACTTCCAAAGAAATATGGGATACATTAGAAAACATCCATGAGGGAGATAAAAAGGTTAAAATAGCCAAACTACAAGTCTATAGAGCTCGGTTTGAAAACATAAAAATGAATGATGAAGAAGACATTTCCAACTTCTTCTTAAGGGTTGCGAGAAATTGTGAGATAACATGAAAGCTCTAGGAGAAACCATAAAAGAATGTGTAATTGTTCAAAAAGAGTCTAAGATCTTTACCATCCGACTTTAACCCCCGAGGTGTCACACTTAGAAGAAACAAATGATTGGGAAACTTTGACCATGAACCAATTACTTGGAAACTTAACGACTTATGAGATGAGACTGCCAAAGAGGAAGTCAAATGTGAGCGAGCGACCTTTAAGGCAGAGAAGAACAAAGAAGAAAAGGAAGAAACATGCTCTTGATCCAATGAAGAAGAGGCCAAATTTGTCGAAGATTGGATAGAGGCTCAGGGAAAAATATAAAGGTAAACTTCCATTTAAATGCTTTAACTATGGAAGAGTTGGGCACTATGCATCTAAGTGTCCTCATAAGAAAACAAAGAATTAGACTCAAGAAACAAAGCAAACCATAACAAATAAGCTGGCGAGAAAGGGAAGAGATTCAATAGAAAATCATTTTATGCTCAAGAGAAAACAACGGTGCATACGAAAGCTCGAGATGAATCCTCCAATGAAGAAGGAACCTCGAGATTTGTCTTAATGGCCAAGGAAGAATTTGAAGATAAATCTCCTGGAATCGATGAAGAATGTGAGGTAGATCTTGAGGGGGAGCTAAGAAGTGCTGCGGAGGAAATAGATAGACTTAAACTCAAGTCCAAAAAAACATAAAGACATTCTCATAGAGAAATATGTAAAAAAGAAGAACCGGACTTAGAATACCTTATTAAACTGAAAGTTGAACTAGAAGAATTAAAGAAAATAGAGGATATTCTAAAAGGGGAAATAAAGGAGAAAAAATCGAGGAACGTGAAAAATTGGAAGAAGAAGTGGTAAGCCTAAGGAAGAAATCGAAAGCTCGCCCAAATGGAATTAACTATGAATATTCCAAAAATGAAAAAGTTTTGGACGAAGTGGACCGATTCTAAACGCTCAAAGATCCCCTCTCATAAAGGTTGGGATAGGCCATGAAGGAGAAACCGGTAAGTCCAAGGTTAAGGATAAAAATAATATCACTTTCTTGAAAGCTATAAAAGATAAAATTAACCCTCGGTGATACAGAGCTTATTACGGCTAGAAGATCGATGGAAGAAAGGAGCAAGTTGTGTAAGCGGCTCGAAGGTGAGATTGCCTCAATAGAGAAATTAGAGAAGGCGAGACATTGAAAGGAATGATGAAGCAACTCAAAAAGGAACCCACGAAGCAAAATCCAGCGAGAACTTTGATGTGTAATGAAACAAAACGAAACACGCAACAACATGAAAGGACAAAGAATGAGAGGATGAAGCAAGCGGTTGCAAAAGGCTCAATTGTTCGGGAAGATCGATTGAACAAGTTCGGAAGATCTCAAAGGAGGTTCTTTCCTCCTATGAAAAATATCACATGTTTCCCTTGTCATAAACCGATACATATTACGACACATTGTAAGACAAGGCATATCAACTTTAACCAAAAAAAAGATGCGACAAATGATAAGAACCCATCAAGCAAGCAAATGAAAAGGACAATCTTTCACCAGGTACACAAATGATTTTGTGGCTATTTCTATTCATGCAATGACTTTGGATAGGTAGCTTGACTCAATGTAAGACAAAGAAAATCAAGGTTAACTAGCAAAAAGATGCATGAAATGAGAAGACCACCTCAAGAAAAAAAAATGGAAAGGACAACCACTCACTGGGTACATAAATCATTTCCAAGGATCACGTTATTCATGCAATGAATTTGGACATAAATATTTTGAATGTAAACTATGTTAAAAAAAGGAACACCAAATGTTATACATCAACTTAGATGTCCCTAGGTAAAATAAGATGTTATGTATGCCTCAAGGCTGGGTCACAAAGAAAAAGAATGTAAACGAGTCATATACAATAAAGAATTCTAGACGAGATGATGGAAAATAATAAAAATCGGGACAAAGCTGTGAATCAAAAGGGGAGTGCAAACATTATGAATAACCCCAATAAAGTATGGAAGGAAAAGAGAAAGGGAGAGCACCGTTACCTCAATAACATAATGAATCCATCATAGTCTCGGGAGAGTTTTGCTCTAGGAAGCAACGGAAATATCCAACTAGTAATAGATATGAAGCAACATCCCAGGGGGGAGAGCAATTCATAAATAGTCCCCACAAAAAGTAGTCTAAGAAGATCTCCATGAAATAAAAACATCTAAAAGGTTAGGAAGGGGAGAGGAAAAATTCCTCTAACGAGAGAACTATAGAGGAAGAAGATTATCTCGAAGAATTCAATAGGTGACAGATTGATGGAAGAAGAAAAGGCAACAACAAGCCATGGTAGTAGAGAGATCATCAGCCACTGAACATATAAGCTAAGAAGACAACAACACATTAAGTTATGAATGGTTAAAATCACAAAAAATTGTGTGTCGAGCTATAAAAGCTGGGAAAAATCCATAGAGGATGATCACCTTGTGCATCATACGCAAGAATTAACAATGAATCAAATTTAAGAAGGATGAGTAAGAAAAATGTTTATCATCATTATATCATTACATCATTCATCTATGAAAATTCCCCTTGAAGGAATGAAGTTAAAGAAGTGACAAATCTGCGAGTGGTCTACCCATGAAGATTCCAAGTAAAGAAATTGAAGATGTCTTCTCGAAGATCATTATGTTAGATTGGTTGAATTGTATATAAAGTAGCAATGATTAGAGCGATCCTAGAAAGGAATATGCAATGACATTCTTTTTTAAGCGGAATGACGAGAATAAAGCAAAAGGTTAATGATGCCAAGATTAGATTCGGTATATTGATGATTGTTGTTGAGAGACAGTGGAAAGCTCAATAGTAGAAACCATGAAGGTTGTCTTAACTATGGGTGCATGTGCGAGTCTGAAGTGAAATTACTACATAGTCTATAAAATTAGTATCAAGTGGTATTTGGATCAAGCGAGTTTGCCCTGTCAGTGAGAATACCAAGTGTCATCGATGTGGGGCGATGGTATGAGTACGGGTCCTCAAGATCGAGAAGTACATAAAGGTAGTATTCTCGGTGTTATACGCATTACTAAAAGCATGAAAAGGTCAATAACAATGCTAAAGGATCATTTATTTTGTTTACACTTGAAGCATTATATTGAGCGATGAAGTAGTATCTATTTCTATATATAACTTCATGCCTTCTGAAGTCGAGTACATATATATCTTCAATGCCTCTCTCTTAAGATAATTCATAACACTATGTGAAGTCATTTGTTGGAGATTTCAATTAAACATCTTGAATATGTTTTTGCGGAAGATCATCATTATAGAACAGTTAAAGTATACGAAGTATGAAGGACTAGTTGTGTTGATATTACATTTGAAGTTCAAGAGTCGGTTAATGTTACATCTAAATCCTACTTCCAACGAAAAGGAATTTCCGTATCAAGGGTCTTTCAACTATTAAGTGTAATATCCTGTCAACAACCTAGCTCTTATCACTCAACAACATGCGATGAAGGTGAACCACATCTATAAAAGATATATTGGCATTGTCATATTTGAATAGATGTGTACTATAGATATGTATTTTATATGAATATCATAATATGGACTAAAGTATACTTGGAGCGAGACTTTAAATGTCATATGAAGCATGTTCAATATTTCGAGTGTTCCAATGATGCATCCCTAATTATATAAGTCTCGATTTTCAAACAAAGTGTTCTCCCAGCAGCTCTTGTACACAGTCGGGGAAGACAAGGTATAAAGCCATGAGAATAAGGCATAAACACAACTCGGAGAGAGGAAATGCAAAGATAGAATCCACATGGGAAATGTGCAACCCTTTGCCATTGATGTCAAAGGGGGAGGAAAAGAAAGCAAAAGAAGATAGGCGAGAGGAAGACAAAACACACCTTTCGAATGCAGAGGGGAGGAAGTCTGAAGGAAGTATTGGAGTATTGGTGGAGTATTTCCCCTCAATGCCAAAGGAGGAGGCTGTTGGAAATATTTTCATTGATGATGTCAGACTCCTATACCAATAGGTGTCATTTTTCATGATTGACTTGTTGAACTATGCAATATGTTCAAACCTTTTTCTTGTTGCAAAGGTGTTCCATATTCTTTAAAAAATCAAAAAAATTTAAAAAATTTAAAGAGGGTATACCCTAAAAAGAAAAATCAAAGGGTGAAAAAAATAAAAATGGCCAAAAAAGTGAAAGAAAATGAACCCCACCAAAAGAAAGGCCAAGGAAAGTGTGCAAGCCTAAATGCCACTACTTTTCTGTTATGTAATAAATAAAATTGTGTGCAACTTGTATCTTATGCCACAATTGGTGAATAGTCAAACAATTTAAGCTTGGCTAGTTCATCTTTCAATTTTTTATGTTTTAGAGATAGAGAATAAAATGCGACAAGTTTGTTTAATCTTGGCGAGATAAGTAGATAGAGCGGAAGTAAATAAAAGGAGATCAATAGTTTAATCTAAGCCCTTGGATGTAATAAGGTTAGAATTAGATAGGTTTCCACATGTAAAAGAAAAAGTGTGATAAGGTTTTGCCGAGTCTAAAGTTCACCCTAATAAAAGAAGAAAAAATGGTAGAGTAAAGTAGGTAGGGTAGGTAGATGATGTTATTTGAATTACATGTGATGATCAATGGTTTTAGATGTGCTAAATTTTTACTTTCATCGGAAAGTGCAAAGGCGAGACACTACATTGGAAAAAATTCACGGCAAAGCAAAGTCAATATTATTAACTTCCCCTTCATTTTTTTCCTAAATATTTCACTAATTTCCCCTAAGTGCTAAGGTATTTGAAAATTAAAGGGGCTCAAGGCATTTCCTTGACTTTTGGAGGGACCGGACCCCTCGGCCCAATAATTGGGAAAAAACCTAAGTACTTAAAATCATTCATCATCACACTCATTTACTTCAAAAAATTCTTTCCTAAGTAAAATCCTATTTTACTTAGGAAAATCATGAGATATTTCATAAAAACCCTCAAAATCACATTTTATCCTAAGTTTAAGTGATGAAGTGATTATAATACAATTTGCTTCTAAAAACTTCACTTTCTTAGTTATATTAATGTATTTTTGAAGTTTACCTTGTCCCCTTGTCATATTAACATTGATTTTTATTTATTAACTCCTTATAGAAATGACCTCCTCCTATTTATAAATAACTCCTTTTATGTAATAATCCTAAAAACCCATGTATTATAGTTTTAGCCAAAGTATTTAATCCCCCACTTGTTCAAATAAAAACCCACTTTATACCCCTTTGGCTAAAAAAATATCTTTATTTTATTCCCCGCCCCCCTATGGTAAGTAAATCGTTTTGATTTAATTATCATATAATAAAATATATTGGAAAAATGGTTAACACATGTTTTTATTACGCGTTTTTAACACAAAAATAATCCGATCCTGTGTATTTTATCCCCCAGACTCCCCTTACCCAAAATTAAACCCTAACCCTTTTCCAAAATCACTGATATGCATCCTTAACCTTGGTTAAAACCGTTCCCCAATCTCTTTCACTGAGAAATTAATTAATCCTCATGATTAATTAACAACCTAACCCCACGATCAAATTCCCCATGATGAGATTAATTAACATTTAATCATGCCGGGCCCACGCTATTAAATCTCGGTCATTTCCATGTCTACGACCGCCGTTTGATCAGCGATGCGAGATCAACGGTTATTAACAATATCGCTAGCCATCCACGTCGAGCGATAACGCGCGATGGCGACGGTTTCTCGACGATTCGCGCCACGCGTCGTTCATTGTATGGAATCACTCGCTCCTCAGCCCAAAACCACCTTTTTCCCCCAAAAGCGGTGCGATCGCGTCACCGCTTACAGCCTCCCCACTAACGAAAAAAACTTCACATCGTCAAGTCGGCGCCATCACGTCACTTTGTTCATTCAAATCTTACCCACCAATATCAACTAGTTTACCCATTTAAACACAAACACCCTAGTGTTGCTCATTTTCACACGATTGTGCGGTAAAACCCTTTGTAACCTAGGTGTGCCACTGAAGCCTCTCGTTAACCAATTCGAGCATGGTTTACCTCCCAAAAATCATTCTAGATTCATCTCTGACGGACCTCTCAAAATCAAATGAAACCTTTTCGACCTCCCTGTGAAAACCAATGCTTTCTTAACAATTTGTTTTGTTTTACTGGGTGATCGAAGACCACATCCTTGGATAAATAGTCTTAATACTAGTCATAAGACTTGTTTAATCCAAGAGTGTTATCAAATCTATTCAAACGAGAGATGGAAGATAAAACATACGGTTGAAAGACAAAGCAAAGGAAATAGGATATTAAACAATTCACTGTTGAAGCAGACGGTAAAAACCTAAACTACACATTGAGGGTAAAAGGACACAATAAAAAAACGAGTCAAAGAGTATCGAGGATTAAGAGTATCGGATTGAAGACCAAGTCAAGTAAATCAGATAGCATGAAGATAAACGACGAGGGGGAAAGACGGTTACAAAACATAACATACAAGTTCATGACAAAGTGAGAACGAGATAAAAAATAGAAGCGGTAAAAAGTAAAAAAGTAAAAATTAAACGAGTGAAAGTAAACATGAAGATATTAAATATGAAAACACTTTCACGAGACACAATGAATGTTATTCAAATTAAAAGTGAAAAACGAGTCAAAAGAACAAAAAAGTGAAAAGATGAAAAACACAACAAGATGGAACATTTTTGCAGAAATTTCATGCTTGAGTCATCATTTTGAAGAAACTATTGCGATCAATCCAAGATTAATTTTGAAAAAAAATGAAGGAGGTTTATGTTCTTAAAGGATCATCTACGAAAACCTCTCTCACTTTTCTAACAACTATTATGGTTTTGGAAATATTAAACAATGTTGGAAAGAACTTTTTGCAGAAAATTCGGTTAAGTCATCATTTTGCGAGAGAATATTGTGGCCAATCAAAAATACATCATATAAAACTGAAGGAGATTTTTGTTCCTAAGAGACCCATATACAAAAAACCTATCTCACTTTTTGCACAGTAATTTCATAATGAGAGATACATGCACATCTTTACTGGTATGTTTTTAGACTACGTAAAACTATGTTTTACACATATTTTTACGAGCCTATTGTGCACAGCTGGAGAGAATTTTAGAAACTGAAAGAGGTTTATCTCACCAACATATGTATCCACAATAACCTCTTTCACTTTTTATATATCTATTACGGATTGAGAAATAAAAAATATCATTGGACCCCAAGTTTGCGGAAATTGTTGGAGCGAGAATGCACAAAGAAAAGGAAGCACTTAGTGACTTGGATGCCTCTTCATCAACTAAGAGTTGGATCAAATTCGAATTCTCCTCATTGTAATAACCTATCCATAAGAAATATTTCCAAATATATGCATTAGTTTAAGTGTCCTTTACTTAAGTTCTATTTATGTAAAATAGTTGGAGAGATTTGTGAACCAATCTTGATATTTTTTCAAGATATTTTAGTTTAGAATTTGTATAAATACTTCACTCTTGGAAGTATTTTGGGGTGGATTCTTGTACTTTGATGTAACATTGAATATTTTGGAATAAAAGCGCTTTGGATAAATTTTTTAAGTGGCAAAAAGCTGAACAAGGAATTGAAAGCGGAAGACTTTTCTCGGGATTCATGTGTCAAATGAAGGATCAATAAGTCATCTCTATCTCATGTTTTGAAGTTTTATATTTGTTTACAATATCATCTGTGTTTCATTATCTTAATATTTTAACGAAAAGAAATAAATCGGAAAGTACTTAGGTGTAATCTGATTTGAGTCGTTATTATTCTAAATGTTTTTCTTCTAAATTTGGTTTAAACAACGAATTCTTAATTGCTCCCTGTTTGTCTAGTTCATACATTTTTGGTTACTTAGTAAAGAATACTTAAGCTTGCTCTTTATTGATAATCAATCTATTTCTCTTCTCTTGAATATGTTGAAAGATTCTTTATTTCCTTTCATCCGTTTGAAATTCCATTCCATTCACTTTAGATCTATAATTGTTTCTAGTTTGATTATCTTGCCCTGATAAACCATCTTTTGTTTAAAAAATTAAGCCAGGTCTGACCAATCCTTTGACTCCATTAGCCCAATGGATTGAAACTACTTGATCTTAATCTCGGATAAAGAATTCCATCAACCCAAACAAAATCAAAACCCCCCTGGACTTTATAACTAGCCTAATATCCTTTAAAACAAAGCTAAATTTTATAGAGAGCCCTCTCTGAGGTGCGGTTGGCTAGATTCACGTAGCACGAAGGTTGGTTTGTGGTTACCTCGGACCTTTCCTCTTCCAACAACTTCAAGGAAAAATCTGAGTGATGACGAGATGGCAAAGGAGAAGACAAGAGTAGCTTTGAACTATCACTAAGGAAAAAGAAAAGAATAATTAGCAATAAGGTAAAAGGAGAAGACAGAGAGTAGCACCTAAATTATCATCAAGATAAAGGAGCACAAAGGAACAACAACAACCAAGGTAGAGAGGTAGCGAGAGACATCGGAGGGAAACAAATGAAGCGAGAGGCAGGTGAATTGAAGTAGAGGAAGCAAAGAAGTAGAGAGGTAGCGGAGTTGCAAGATACAACAAGGGGCCAAAGATCTTATACGGAACAAGCTCGGGAGGGAGTTGCGCTAAAGAAAATAAAGGTTCGGGGTCTTTAGAGATCTGCGGGGGTGTTGTTTGAAAAGCCTCGGGCAAAATTGTTAGAAGGGCAATCAATTGAACACTAGGCCGGATATGATTGTAAGTGATTTCATTTTGTATATGGAGGAATCTGCTTCATAATCATATGAGTATTGTTTAGTTTAATTGCTATGGGATGAGACTACGTAATTAGGGTTTTTAAGTGGGTTGTGTGTCATTGAAGGAATCGAAATTCATGTCGATGTGGTGATGTGAAATTATGCTCAGTGCATTGATGATTTAATGTGTGAGTTGACCAGGGGGTTTATAAACGGTTTTTGAATAAACTCGTGGCAAGAGTTTGAATTAGAGATTGCGTATATGAATTGAAGAAATTGATGAGTTTCTTTGAGACATGATTAATGTTGACATTGTGGTTTTGAATGTGGAAAATATTATATATATGTGTGTGAAATATATGTATTCCTTGATCGAATAATGTCTAAGGAATGGTTGAGTTCCTGTGAATAAGTATATGATAAACTTTGCAATAAATGAAGCTACGCATATGAGGAGAGCATCGATGTTAATTAATGTCGATTTTCTTTGAATTGAGTACCATAGAGTTACACATTGATGGAGTGGCCACAATATTGTGAGTTCGGGGTTTGAAGCTCGTATAGGGATTTTATTGTAAAGGAAATTGGTGGAATTGGACCACAGAACTCAATCACTAAAGATGAACAAGTCATGCATGGAATGTATGATGAGAAGGTATATAATTTTTGGTGTATCGATCATTGAAAGATTGATTTTACAAGAAGGAGAATTGAAAATTGAGTTTCAATCCCGAAATGAGCGATTCATTTAGTAAGTGAAGGAAATTCATATTAATGGTTTATTGTAAACGTATTACAGGCGTTAATCAATACATAATATTATGAGCGTTAATCAATACGAGAGATCTATGAGGAGATTATATGGAGTGAAGATGCGATGTGTTGTAGCATGTGAAACTTGGTTAACGGAAATGTTTTTGAGGTGGAACCTTGAGAAGAAAGTAATGGAGCGACGTGAACGGTAAAGGTGGTTTCCGAAAACCCACAAATGGGTTTGCACGACTCTTAAAGTGGTGAGTGGTATCTCCTTTTGGAATGTGATATCGGTCCCCACTTGACACATAAGGTGGAGGTGGCTTTTAAAAAACCACGAATATCGCTTAATTTACGAGAATTAAAAACCCCAGTGCATTTTGGGTGCAGCGATTATCATTGGATTGGGGAGAAACAATGCGATCAATAGTCGGTAGTTGGATGTGAATGGTAATTTAATGTTGGGACCCGCTTTTATCATGCAATTTTTGAAGATTAGGGCTCGTGCATTTTTGTTGCAGCGATTGTTGTTGGATTGGGGAGAAACAATGCGATCAATAGTCGACCATTGGAAGTGAATGGTAAGTTAATGTTGGGACCCGCTTTTATCACGCAATTCAGAGGGTGATAAACCTGCGAAACATATGTAGCGATTGTTGTTCGATCTTGAAGGGAAAAGATCCAAGGGTCTTAGCATCATGAAGTTGCACTGGATATTAACGGCGAAAGGTATGGTGGTAAGTTGTGGGGCCGCAATAAATATTACATTTCCGTTTTGGTTGAATTGAAATATTCACATGGTTTGGATACGTGGTAAGGTGTTGACATATATATATATATATATATATATATATATATATATATATATATATATATATATATATATATATATATATATATATATGTCTTTGGGCGAAGGATACATCTTGGGATTTATTCCAAGGTTTGATGCATGAAATCAAAGATCCATAAGGAGGGAAAATGAAGTCTTGGTTGGGGTTTTGAGTGTAATTTGAATATTTTTTCGAATATTCACTAGACAAAGAGGGTTGACATATGGTTCTAACCATAAAGTTTGATAAGAGGAAATTTTTCCACTTATAAATATTACCACAGTAAAGTTTAATTGTGCTAAGTGTTAAGAGCATTTTATATGTGTTACGGATCTTAATATATGGTTTTAAATCAAGGAAAAATAAAAAGTAGCTTCGCATTGATAAAGTTCATGATTTAGAAAATAATTTGGGAAATTCATTCTACATGCATAGAAAGCAAGAGTATGCATAACTATTACACTACAGCAATGAGAAAAGACAAACATACGGTGATCTAAGAACTAGAGAAGTGTTGAATGAGATATATCATTTGCAATTATAAATGTAAATGTTTTAATTAATTTCATATTGTTTGTGATGCAAAAGGCAAGTCTCGGTAGGCAAAGAAAATACCCCCTACTGTAATATTGAAATGTATACATATTTTTATATTTTTTCTCGAATGTTCTAGGCAAGAAAACGAGAAGGTGGAAGGCAAAGTCATACCTATTCACTTCGAATTCCCTGTTGAATATGGGACGAGTCATAGAGGTGAACTCTATAAATGATAGCACATAGATATGCATAGAGTAAGGTTAGAGAATGAAGAAATAAGGCGAGAGAGGGTAAGAAGAAGGAAGAAGCGAGATAGAGAAGTCTGTGAAGATTCAAAGATAGATATAAGAGCAGATATGAAGGTACAGTGGACAACGGTGAAGAAGGAGACGAAACCGAGTTGATATCCACGGTAAATCAACATGTGTTTTTATGAAAGAGTGAGGAAGTTGGTGCTTCCATATCAAGTTGTAGCTTGATAGATGTCGATTGTAGTCGGGGTGAGGGAGGAGCCTCACATGGGTTGTAGCTTGCGAGAAAATAGAAGAGAGTTGGAGCTTCCTTGCAAGTTGTAGCTTGCGGAAATTGGAGGTAGTAGCCTCCCTGTAGGTTGGAGCCTACGGAAAAATCAATAGTGAGAGGGGAGTTGGATCTTGCCTTTGCATCACAACAATAATAAGATGTGGGTTTTTCTCCCTTATGGGTTTCCACTTATATCTATTTTCTATGTGCATGATGTTTATGTGTTGATATGGTGTATCTAATGTCGCTTAATACTTTCTACTCACATATTAAGATTGTTGTTACATTATGAAATAAGTTGATCATGAAATGAAGGTGTAAATAAGTTTAAAGGAAAGTTTTAAAAGTCCATGAATGTGCTAAAGCTGATTCACCCCCCACTCTCGGTTTAACTAAGGGTTCAACATACTAGTAATATAGGGACCTAACGTATTCTCCTGCTAAGAGCATCGTCGCAACCTTGTTATCTATACCCTTTATGTACATGATCTCAAATTTGAACTCACTGATCGTGGCCGAACATCTAGCTTTCTTGGTATTCATATTCGGTTGGTCAAACAACTACTGAATCCATTTTGGTCACTCATCATTAAAACCTCCTTCGTAGAAGATTGTTCCTCCACATCTTCAATTCATGGATGATTGCTTCCAACTCAAGATCATGTGTTAGATAATGCTTGCTCATGCTCATTCGATTTTCGTGACTCATAGCATACGACCCATCCTTCCTACATAAGGAATCCACCAAGTCATATTTTTTTAAGAATCCGTGCACAACACAAACACTTTTTGGATCCGCAATATTTAAGGCTCGAGTGTTTGTCAAAAACTTCTTCAACTATTCAAAAATTGTTGAACATTCCTCTACCCATTCAAACTTCTTACCTTTCCCCCTACAAATATGTGATAGGATGTGTAATCCATGAGAAATTCCCGATGAAACTCTTATAATAACTTGCTAGTGCCATGAATGACCTTACCTCATCCACATTTCTAGGAGATGCCCCTTCCATGATAACCCTTATCTTTTTTTGGATCCACTATTGTGCCTTCCTTGGAAACAACATGTACCAAGTCTTGTACCTCTTGTTGGTAATGTTGGCATTGATGTCAAATGGTCATGATAAGAAAAATTGTTGTCATTAAAGATTTGATTGATTAATGTTTATGAATGTTGTTGATTTCATTGAAAATGTTGAAAGTGATGTGAAGTGCAAAGGCTATGATAATCAATGTGAAGGATGAACATTGTCAAATGTAACATAAAATATTGAGACACAAGCTGGAAAATATATGGTTTTATTGAATAGAAAAAAATTATGATACTAGATAATACAAATATGATTTGTCTCTTGTAATCATTACTAGTTGAGTACATTTTTATTTTAACTCGATTTTATATTACAATTTTTTTTTAAATGTATTTATTTATTTATTTATTTTTTTATCTTTTTTTATTATTATTTATTTATTTATTATTTTATTATTATTTAACTTTTTTATTTATTTATATATATATATATATATATATATATATATATTTTCAGAGCGAAAAATGAAGAGACAAGCTTGTGAATGGTTTTAGAATACTAAAAGACAATGCCTCATTTCATATTCTTGCAAAGAATATAAACAACCAATAATTATTTCATATAAAATATACAATGTGGAATGGAAACTTTTTTTTCTTTTTTTCGGAAAGGAAAACAATTTGCATTGAGAGATTTGATGAGAAAAAATAGAAGAGGAACAAAGGTTAAGAGGAAAATAAGTGAATATTTTCAGTAGACTTTACAACATATTTGTATGTCAAGTAACCAATGCTTTTGACTTGATATTGTGGTTGAGAGATGACAATCACTTTCTATGTTGTTGCTTGATAAAGAAAAATTTGTAGCATGTTGAGGTAGGAGCCTCCTATGGGTTGTATACTGTAGAAATTTTTATGGAGTTTTAGCTTCCTTTGAGGTAAGAGCCTATGAAAATATGATGTAATAAGGAAGTAGTAGCTTGCCTTCACATCACTTCCAGCCTAAAATTCTTGGTTTTCTCCCTTCGGGGTTTCCACTTATATCTGGTGTGTTCATGTGTTTATTCTTGAATGTTGTGTGAATGTTATTGAATTTTGAATGGGTGTATCTTCAAATTTCTCTTTCTAACAACTACAAAAGGAAACTAATATTAATAGAGCATATACATTAACCATTAGTTGCATAAGAGGAAAATTGAGTAAAAAATAAAATTTTTAAATTACTGATTCACGCCCCTCTTAGTAATTTCAAACATAAAAAACAATTTGTATCATATCTATGTTCCTTTAGTAACAATGTAACAACTTTAAGGAGGTTCTAAGTTAGTAAAATGGATAGTCAGGAAGGATACTTAAAGAATAAATCCCCTTTGTTTATTGGTATAAACTATGCTTTCTTGAAAGTGAGAATGAAGACATATTTAATGTCTCTTGGAGTATAAGTATGGGCTCCTGTAATGGTAGGGTATGAAGAACCAAAGGAAACAACTAGTGATAAGGATTCCAACCAATATTTTATAGCTAATGAAAAATATATGAATGCACTGCTGAGTGGATTATGTGAGTATGCTTATTAAAGTATTGTATTGTTAGACAATTAAATATATCTGGGTCAAATTAGAAAAGATTCATGAAGGATAAAAAAAGGTAAATAAAAGAGTAAGTCTAATAAAATGCAGAAAGAGAGAAATTTTAAAAGGAAAAGTTTCTATTCCCAAGAAGAGAGTAGTGTATTTGCAAGTTCCAATGATCCTCTAGTGAATATGGAACCAATGAATTCTTGTTGATGTCCCTGGAAGAACTTGAAAAATATTGTGAGGAATATGAACAAGAAGAAGAAGGTGAGGAAGATAGTGAGGGGGAGTTGATCAGTGCCTTGGTGAAATAAACTAACTTAAATAGAAGAATATAAATTAAAAATAGGTCTTATTGAAATATGTAAAAGAATAATCAAGCTCAAAATAAATAGTCAAGTTGAAACTTGAACTTGAAGAAGCAAAGAAGGTGGAAGACATTCTGTTGCAACAGTAAAATAGAAAAGTCAAGAGTGTGAAAGATTGGAAGAGGAGGTGGTAAGCCTGAAAAGGAGGCTAGAGAAGGCCCAAAATGAATTAAAAATTAATATTCATCATTTAAAAGGGTCTAAAAAATTAGATATGATACTAAATGCTCAAACGCAGGGTTATCTTACGAAGGAGAATCAAGTGAAT
This sequence comes from Pinus albicaulis, assembly GCA_034641835.2. NCBI lineage: Eukaryota > Viridiplantae > Streptophyta > Pinopsida > Pinales > Pinaceae > Pinus > Pinus albicaulis. The sequence goes on along the minus strand of JAXQQM020061876.1, from coordinate 27,844 downwards.
CCAAGGCAGAGGAGAAGTGGGCGATTAATTTTGTATAAGATGTCAAGGGAGACACCGATAAATCTCATCAATCAGGGAATAAAAAGTTGAGCAACACTTCAACATCAAATGAGCAGCTGTAAAGAAACATTGCTAGAAAGGTGCATAAGACAAAAGGAATGGACAATCAAATAACAAACTATCAGAGACCGTATTTCTTCAAGAGTGAGTATTATCAAAGGTAAAGATGGTTATATCCTCAAACAACATCTACTATTAGATACATATGTTTTTTCTATGGGTATTGTTATTGCTGTAAAATTTTTGGACATAAAGCCATATATTGTAGATCTTATGTCAGAAGAAATCGTGTAGGAAATTCTAAGGGAACTGAGGTCAATAAGGGACTCACAAACATCAAAATGAACATGAAACTAGACAAAAATGTATTTTATTCTCTCCTTGATATTGCTGAATGTTTCTTTTGTCACAACTTTGGGCACAATTCATATGAATGCCAACTTAAAGACAATAAATTATCATCTCAAAACTATTATATAACAAATGGGTGTAAGCAACGGAGAAAGAAAAAGGAAGAAAATAAGGTTGATAAGTGTGACCTAGTTCTATATGCTCAAGACCAGAACTAGAAATGGTATGTAGATAGTGGTTGTTATAGACACATGACAAGAGATAAAAGGAACTTTGTATCTTTAGTTGAAAATAAAATTGGAAATTTCACATTTGGAAATGATGAAGCACGAAGAATTAGAGGAAAGGAAACAATTAGTTTGAATAATGGAAGAGGAAAGGCATATGATGTACTGTTTTTTGATGGTATAAAACATAGTTTGTTGAGTGTAAGTCAGATGTGTGACAAAGGTTGTGATGTTCTCTTCAAAGCTCAATACTGTGAAATCAGGTAAAAAACTACGAGGAAGATTCTAGCTAAAGGAATTCGAATAGAGAATAATGTATATATTTTGAAGGAAGAAAATGAATAATGCTACATCAACAAAAAATATGAATCTTGGCTATGGCATAGGATATTAGGGCATCTCAATTTTGATCACATTATCATGCTTAGTAAGAAGAGAGTAGTTAGAGATCTACCAGCAATAAAGAAGCCTCAAAAAGGTACCTGCAAGTCATGTCACATGGAAAAAAAAACTCGAACATCATTCAAATTCAAAGATAAACTGTCAAGTAGTAAGCCTTTGCAGCTAGTTCATATGGATTTGTGTGTTCCTTCCAAAACATAAACACCAGGAGGAGAAACATATTTTATACTGATAATTAATGACTAATATGGATTGACATCGATGGAATTTCTCAGAAATAATTCAGAAGAATTTGATAAATTCAAAATATTCAAGGCACTGGAAGAAAATCAAACATGATGCAAGATAAAGTGCACAAGGTCAAACATAGGAGGTGAATTTACTTCAGAAGAGTTTGCAGACTTTTGTGATGAATTTGGCATAAGGTGACAATATAATATTGCAGACACACCTCAATAGAATGGAGTTGCAAAAAGATAAAATGGATATGTTCAGTAAATGGACAGAGTTATGATGCAAGAAAGAAAATTTTCTCAAACCTATTAGACATAAGCGGTACATACAACAATACATATTCTCAATAAGGCACACGTAAGGCTAAACTATGATAAGACATTGTACGAGCTATGGCATGGGAAGCCAACATCAATAAAACAATTTGAAGTATTTGGGAGAAAATTCTATATCAAAAATAATGATGAAAATCTAGGAATTTTGATGCTCTATCAGATGAGGGAATATTTTTGGGATATTCATAAAAAAGTAAGGGATATCAGTGCTATAATAAAATATTGCCTAAGATTGTGGAATGCATAGATGTAATGTTTGATGAATAACTACCTAATAAGAACAAAAGCACATGTTTTATTAATAATCCATATCATCACCATCATGACAGTAAAGAAAATGAAGTATAATATGCAGACTTAGAAGATAAAAATAATCATTCAAAAGGACTCTCAAGACATACTGAAAAGAATCATCCTGAAAGTGAAATTATTGGAAATAAAAGTGAAGGACTACAAACAAGGAGGTAACTAGAAAAAAAATGAGACCAAGTTCATATTTCTATGTTGTCACTGATGGAGCCAAATAAATTTGATGAGGTAAGTAGAGACAAAAGCTGGAGATATGTTATGAACGAGGAGTTAGAAAAAATTGAGAAGAACAAGACTTGGGAACTAACACCAAGGTCTGCCAGAAAGAATGTAATTGGCACAAAATGGGTATTCAAAAACAAGATGAATGAACAAGGTCAAATTGTTAGAAACAAAGCTAGACTAGTGTGCAAGGGTTACTCACAAGTGGAAGGTCTAGATTATGAAGATACTTTGGCACGAGTCACAAGACTGAAGTCAATCAATATGTTTTTTGACTTTGCGTGTTACAATGATTTCAAGGTATACCAAATGGACGCGAATTATGCTTTCCTAAATGGTGATATTGAGGAAGAAGTCTGTATGGAACAAACTGAAGCTTTTGCATTATAAAATAAGCCTAACTATTTATATAGGTTAAAGAAAGCACTGTATGTTCTTAAACAAGCATCACGAGTGTGGCACTCTAGATTGGACAAGTACCTTCAAAAATATGGTTTCAAGAGAGGAGGAGCTGATAGTAATATGTACATAAAGGTTGATGGAGATGAATTGCTAATTGTGGTTGTGTATGTGGATGATATTATTTTTGGTAGTAATAAATATCACCTAGTAAAATGGTTGTAAATCCTATGAAATTCTGGAGGCATATTCATTTCTCAAGAGAAATACGTAAGGGATATGCTGAAAAATTTCCAAATGGAAGACTGCAAACCTGTCTAAACCCCCATGAAAACTGGATGCAACCTATGTGTAGATAATGGATCACCTGATGTTGATCAGAATCTTTACAGATATATGATAGGAAGTTTGCTATACCTAACAACCTCTAGACCATGTATAATGTAAAAAGTTAGATTAGTAGCAAGATATAAATCGACACCGAAATATAGTCATATATTAGCAACAAAGAGTATATTTCGATACTATAAAGGAAATACAAAATATGGTCTTTGGTACTGAAAAGGTAAATTTACATTGACATCATACACATATGAAAATTGGGCCAGCTGTGTGGATGACATAAAATGTACACTTGGAGGTGCGTTCTACTTAGGATAATCTATGGTTGCATGGTTAAGAAAGAAACAATCATCATTTTCTATATCAACAACATAAGCTGAATACATAGAAATTGCTGCTTCTGGTACACAAGTATTGTGGATGAAACTGTAATGATCCTTTTTGGGGATTCTCAAGATTCTATTTCAGAGATGGAATACAGAGGAATTTAATGGATATGTCACCATTCAAAGAAAGGGTGAGATCCAGAGGTTACCTGGACAACTGTAGACTCTTTCTATAGAACTTGGAATAATCCCTTTCAGGAATCTCAACAAGGTCTTCAAGAAAAATGCTGTATAAGGAAATATGAGCAAGAATAACATAGATAAGGACTTGGATCCCCTCATTTATGCTCTATGTGACTCATATATGTAATTTCATTAGAAACAAATAAGTTTAAGCACATTAAACAGATCTCCCACAGTCAAGACTAGCTAGAAATCAGCCAAAGAGAAGGGCTATTGCAACATGAAAACCCCAGCAACCAGAATTGCGTAGTTTTGGCTGAAAATCAGAGGAGGAAAGCCAAGGATATGATATTTCAGAGTTATGACAGCAAAACAGATTTACATTTAAGCTTATTTCCTCTACATCATATTACAAAAGAAACTAGGGGAAAATCCCTTCAGAAATTAGAGCTGCAACTAGAAATAAACAACAAAAATACATAGACAACGTTATTTTTCTGATGGTTCAGATGATGTACATTAAATTTCAGATATCTGAAATTTTTATGGATAAAACATCAGATATAATATAGATCTAGAAACTATATGACTTTAAGAACAAGATCCAATTGGAATTACATCAAAATATTGCATAATAAGCTGTAGATCTGAATTACAAATTGCAGTGCTGTAGAAAACCCAGAAATATCTGAAGATAAATTTTATTGCTGAAAGATATAATATCTATAGAGACATGGATAAACAACCCAATCCATGGATCACCAAGGGAAGGCAAGCCTAACACCAAGGGATCTTCCTCCAATCTGATGGAAAACTGAAATAAGAAAACCCTCTCACAAAATAACATAGTATTGAGCAGGAACTGCGCAGAGGGTGAAGGAGACTGAATAAAATAACTGAAATTGTAGATAAGATACAAAATATGGATAGAATATCTCTTTGGAGGCTGAAGAACACACTCCAATAGAAAAATCCTCTCAAAACAAGCTATATCTAAGTAGATCTAGAACACCACTTGCTACAAATGCTAGTAGCTGCAAAACCCTCAATGGGCAGCGCTGCTTATGAAAATAGAGCTTGGTATCAAACCAGATAGTGGCTCAATTCAGCAAATAAATCCTCCAATGAACCTCAAGGGAAGAGGTGAAACCCCTAAATAGGAATTCAAATCACAATCCTCCACTAAACAACAGAGAATGGTATTTGTCTAAGCAGACAAATACTTCAGAAATATGATCTATCAACAACCTCTTCATGTGCCTTCTCCTGCTTTTTATAACATGAGAAAGCTCTTGCAAACCCTAAACCACTTTGATGAGTTAGCCCTCTTCACATTAGAGGCTCCCTTCTAGAACTGCGCAGTCCCTTTTGGAGATGCAATGAACCTAGACAACGCAGTTGATTTGGTCAAGGTGGACCCAATCTTGGCTCAAACTCTTTCACACTGCAAGTGATTATTTACATAGCCCTGATTTGTCTTTTTTCACATGGGAATTGATTTATTTATACTTTTTAGGAGTTTTACATGTCCTCCTTTATTCATTTATTCATAAAACATAAATTAAATCAAAATTGAATGTCTCCTCTTAGCTAAGGCTAAGTAGGAACATTACTGTCCTCCCCCCCAAAATGTTGCTTGTCCTCAAGCAACTGACAGGGTAAGAGCTGTATTTCTTCTCCTTCTCCATTGATGGCACCATCAAGAATCAAGCTTTCATCATGGATTAAGTGCTCACAAAGCCAATACATCAGAAACTGCTCCTCCAATGCTAACATGATAGGTGCATAGTCTGCCCCTTCAGGAGTGTAAAACTCAATAGAAATAAACATGGGTGAAGCAATGTCATATTTGAAACATGTATCATGAAGTACAGGATAAAGTTCCATCCCATGTGGTACATGTACACTACTTAATTTTTTCCCATACATATCCATAAACAATAAGAATATGTCATCTATGTATGGAAGAAAAATCACATATAGGCAAACTGAAATTTTCACTTGAGGAGGTGGGTCACAATCCCACATAAGGTACCAGCGCAGTGCACTCCTTGTTTTGAGTAGATCTGAGTATGATAGGTGGTACTCCCACCACATCTTTGCTGCATGGGTCACTTTGACATGGCCGAAAGTGAAGCCCTCATTAGGTGCCTTTGGGAAGCACCCATCATGATAGATAATCTCCCTTTGCACCTCAAGGGAGTGGCCAGCTTTGGAATTTTTATTGGCCTCATCAATGCCATGAGATCTACATGTAATATTACTCCTTGTAGGAGCCACGGCCTACATACATACGGTAAGAGAATGTTCCAGATCAGAAAAATAAACATACTCCATAAGATCAGATTCCTTACCATTCAAGTCTCCCATACACATAGAGTTAGGCATGGGATTTTCTACTCTTTTAAGAGAAGAAAGAGATGGCTGAAATGTCTCCTGCATAGGATCCCTTGGCTGCCCCATCTCCACATAAATATTTCACTCTTGTAAGTGCTGATATAGTTCCTCCCAATCATAATGCTGATGTAGTTCTTCCTCCATGCCCTCCCAATAAAAAATCTTCAAGATTAGGGAGTAGATTTTTGCTGACTGCATGTAGCTGGAAAGGAACTCTTTGTGTGATTTTTGTAGTATCTCTTGCTTAATCTTGGAGGATTGAGACAATAATACTTTACCAAGATGATAGATGACACATTCATGGACCAAATAGCCTCCTCCTTGCTTTATGCCATCTAAGATCATCCCGGTGTGCAGATCTTTGGAGTACTCCACAAGGAGTTGAGACCTCCAATATGGATCTACACTTCTCAACAAAGACAACGATGTTGATGCATCTATGGTGGGGCTTGCCTTGTTGCTGCTTGTTTATTTGGCACTATGCATGCCAAAATTGTTTGTGGGAAGGTTGATCCTCCCCCTTGATTCCTCCCATAGCGCTGTGACTCTCTCTTCCATTGTTTCAGCACTTGGTGAGGCTTGCCCCACAGAATCTAAAGGCACCCCAAGTGGCTTGCCATGATGTAGGAATGTTCCTTGCAGCATTCTCATAAACATGAGAGAAGGAACTTTGAGGTCCCTGCCCCCATTGCGCAATTCCATATTTGTTGTGTGGGTGGAAACATCAAGTGAGGGGTAGGTGTGCATGCCTTGAATGATTTGTTGTTTCCCACTCTTCAAATCCACCCATTCCATCTGCAAGGCCTTCCAATCAGTGGTGAATTTTCCCAAAGTAATCAACCAATGGAAACCCAAGATGATGTTGGTGTCTGGTATGTCCACTACAAAGGGGTGATCCTCCAAAGTGTAGTTTCCCATTGTCACAGAAAGTGATGGAACATACTGCATGCACCAAATAGTCCTATCTCCCGGAACCAAAACAGAGAACCCATCAAAGGTATCAGTAGGGATCCCTCTCCTCTGCACAAAGTGAGCATCAATAAAGTTGTGGGTTGCCCCACTGTCAATCAAAATAGATACTTTTTGGTCCATAACTGAACCTTGCACTCTAAGAGTCAAATACTTGGGCACTCCTCTCAAAGAAGCAAGAGTCCCACTGGTTGGAGAAAATGCTCCTTATTCTTCTCTGGATGATGATGTATCCTCCTCCTTATCATCACCAGCGCTATGACCTCTCCCAGGTCCATCATTCCCCTCTTCCTCCTCACAATTAGAGAAGACTTCAATATAGTGTGCTCTTCCAGCAGCACATCTATGTCCCGGTACCCATGGCTCTTGACAAGTGAAACATAATTTTTTTTTCCTCAACTCCCTCCGGAGATCATTGTCAAGAAGCTTCTTCAGTGAGCTCTCCTTGGGTGGAGCAGCTTTCCCATCCTTCCCCTTGGAAGAGTGAGTGGCTTTTCTTGGGAACATTGCATTTTCCCTTGGCAGGGCATCTTGGAGATCTCTAGTTCTTTCAATGGCATCATGCAGAGTGATGGGCTTGGTAGACTTAACCAACCCATGCAAAGGTTATTCCAGGCCATTAATGAACATATATACTCTCCTTTCTACTTAAAGATCAGGAACCATTACAGACAACCTCAAGAATTCAGAGATATAAGCCTCAGCATCTCCTGTCTGTTTAAGCTTTTCCAAGCTTATGAAAGGGGCCTCCGGATCTTTTCGATCGAATCTCTCCACTAATCTCCTAGTGAACATAACATAAGTGGACACATTGCTGTGCCCCAATGTAGAAAGTCCATGAAACCACCAGTTGTGGGCTTCTCTCTCAAAATGCAGTGCAACAATCTTGATGGCTTCTGCTTCAGGCACTTTATTCAGCTGGAAATAGAAGTCCAACTTCTCCACCCATGCTTTAGCAGAAAAAGAGGGTGATCCATCAAACTTTAGCAAGAAGAAGCTGCCCATGGTGTGGTGCCTCCCAGGAAGGAAACCTTCAGCTCTATACTGCTGCCATGGCCTCCTCCGGTCCTTGAGATGACATAAGTCTTGAAAGCTCAATTTATCCTTGAACCTTTGACTTTGTGAGTCATATTCTACAAATTAGCCTTCCAAAGAGGTTGGCTCTTGCAGCCCTTCATTCTCTACAGCCAAGAAGGTAGGCATTGTAGAGCGTTGTGAGATCTGTGGGACTTGTGGCAAGCTCACAGGTTGACCAGTTCCAAACTGAGACATTTTAGAACTTTCTCCTTGAGGGAATCTCCCAAGGGACTCCCTCATTCTATCTATCATCATCTCCTTTTTCTCCTTGGACAGATTTTGCATAGCTTCCAATAGATTTTTTGCAAACTCCTCTGCCTCCTTATTTTTATCATTCACCAATTCAGGGGCTTTCCCCTTGTCTTGACCCTTGTCAAGGTCAACAGTAGTGTAGTCATACTTTCTATGATTTCTATTCTGGTATCTCCTCTCCCTCTCAGAAAGAGGATCTTCATCTTCGGAATGCAGCATGACTGAGGCTCCAATGCTAGCACAGGATGTGCCAAGAGTGGAGCTCTGATACCACTATAATGATACTTTTTGGGGATTTTCAAGATTTCGTTTCAGAGATGGATTACAGAAGAATTTAATAGATATGTCACTATTCAAAGAAACTGTAGAATCTGTCTATAGAACTTGGAATAATCCCTTTCAGGAATATCAACAAGGTCTTCAAGAAAAATGATGTATAAGGAAATTTAAGAAAGAATAACACATATCAGAGCTGGGATCCCCTCATTTATGTTGTATGTGACTCATATATGGAATTTAATCAGAAAAAAATAAGTTTAAGAACATTAAACAGATCTCCCATAGTCAAGACTAGCTAGAAATCAGCCAAAGAGAAGGGTTATTGCAACATGAAAACCCCAGCAACCAGAATTGCGTAGTTTTGGCAGAAAATTAGAGGAGGATAGCCAAGGATCTGATATTTCAAAGTTATGACAGTAAAACAAATTTACATTTAAGCTTATTGTAATATCCCGTTTCGGGGATATCTCTAAAACACGACAAAACTCCAACCAGAGATAGACTGGGAGGGCATTTACCAGATATTTCACCTCTAAAAAGAGGATGAGATCTAGAGGCTACCTGGCCCTTTCTAGACTCTGTCTAAGAGTGAAAGATAAATGCACCAAGTGGTATAGAAATAGAACGCTAAAAAAAAATAGTAGAAATAGAAAGAGAATACAACAACTACGACAACAATGACAACTACGACAACTCAACCAGAAAACATAGAGAGAAAATGCTGAGCCATTTTATTAATATGAGAAATGTAATGAAGTACAAGAGGCAATATTGCCCAAAGAAAGTAAGAAAACATTGTCAGAAAAGACAAGAAATGGCTGCTCTATGAACTGCATCCCAGCTGCTGGAAAAATGCCGTGTAGCTGCTATTGCTGGAATGGACTGAAGGTTAGGCGCTGATCCCCTTTCCAGAATGAGCTAAAAATTGGAAAATATCCTCTCCTCAACAACCCAGATAAGATCCAAAAACCATTCCAAGAATGGCCAACCCCAGAAATCACCAGAAACTACCTCCCTAGTGAATTATGCTGGCCTCCAAGGTACAGCGCAGTGGCTAGATAGAAACAGTTGAAATACTGCCAAAAACTCCGCCAAAAACATTCAATGGGCAAAGGCTGACCCTCTGCTCAATATCCCAACGAAATCACCTGTAGAAACCCCAAATCGAAGCTCTCCCACAATGGATTGCGTCCTCTCTCCCAGTGACTGTGCAGTATTTATAAGCGTCGGCTCCGCAACAAACCCAAACAATGAAACGACTCAAAAAATACTGAAAAAAAACCTTGCCCAAGTAGGCACTCGAAGTCCCCCGGGGCTAAGGGCGAGATCTTCGACCGGAGACACTCAATGCACTAAACAGTGCTGCAGACAGGCTACACAACCAGCGTGCTCAAGAAGACAAAATTCTCACTCCAAAATCATCAACTCAAGAATGATCCAAATTAGGAGGCTCCTCCATCTTTTATAACATTGGTTTCCCTCCAAAAATCGTCGTAGCTTCTCTTTCCTCCACATCCTCATCCTTATCTGCATAGAAGCTTCTAGAGTGCATGTAGGCCCCCTCCTCTACGTGGTGTTTTGCCCCCCCTTGACTCCCCTTGAGTCCCAACGTTGTGCTACTAGGCGGATGTCTTATTCTACTTAAGTGAGTTAGACCCTCTTTACTCACTTTTTATTTATTTACAAACCATAAAAGAAAAAACTATACAAAGTCAAATATTCCAATTAGCTGTCGCTAATTAGGAATATTACAGTCCCCCTCGGTAAAATGTTGCTTGCCCTCAAGCGACTGAAGTGATGGATGCTGTAAAATCTTCTCGCTCTCCCAAGTGGCATCCTCAACCGACAAATTCTTCCACCTCACTAAGAATTCCCGGACCGTCCTGCTCCGTAACCGCCTCTCCCTGGTATCAATAATGGCCTTCGGCTGCAACACCAAGTGCCCCTCATCATCTGTAGGTGGTAGCTCCTCTGTCACTGTCACTTGCTGTCCCGGCGCCTTCTTCAGGCATGATACATGGAAGATGTTGTGGATCTTGCTGCCTTGGGGCAGCTCCAACTCATATGCAACCTGCCCAATCCTGGGTATCACCCAGTATGGCCTGTAAAAACGAGGCTTGAGCTTCTCAACTCCCTTCTGCTTCAGCGATGATTGTCAGTATGGCTGTAAGTGTAGGTAGACTAAGTCCCCTACCTTAAACTGTCGCTCCACTCGACCTCTGTCGCCATGCAGCTTCTGCTGGTTTTGTGCTGTAGCCTTATTGTCCTTGAGAGCTCAGAGGATGTCCTGACTCTCTTGAATCCACATCTTGGCTCTAGGAGCCTTACTCGCACCGAACATCACATCAACAAATGATAAAGGATGGTACCCATACAAAGCATAAACTGGTAACATACCAATAGACATGTGATGTGTTGAGTTGTAGTAGTACTCCCCCAAATGCAACCACCTCAACCATGCTCGCTGCTGCCCACTAAAATATTTATGCAAGTAGCCCTCCAAACACTTGTTAACTATCTCCGTCTGTCCATCCGTCTGAGGGTGGTAACTGGTACTCGGTGTTAACTCCATCCCCACTAGCCGGAAAAGCTCCTGCCAAAATCCGCCCATGAAGCGACTGTCCCTGTCACTGATGATGGTCTTAAGAAGACCATGCAACCTGAAAATCTCTCAGAAGAACAGCTCGGCCACCTGTGCTGCTGTGTAATGCACGGGTATGGAAAAAAAGTGCGCATACTTTCTCAGTCGATCAACGACGACAAAGATACAATCCTTGCCATGCACCATGGGCAACCCAGTGATGAAATCCATCGATATGCTCTCCCATTTCCCCTATGGAATGGGAAGAGGCTGCAAAAACCCTGCGGGATGGCTCATCTCCCCCTTGTTCCTCTGACAAACATCGCACTCCGTGATGTGCTGGAGTACATCTTCCTTGAGGCCCCTCCATGAGAACCTCCCTCTAATGGCCCGATAGATTTTGGTAAATCCACGATGGCCTACCAATGGAGAATCATGTGATGCCTAGATTATCTTCTTCTTAAGCTGAGATCCCTCATTCAAGAAGATCCTGTCCCTGTAATAGATGATCTCATTGACCACCCTGTACCTGTCATCCACCACCTGTCCATCCAACACCTCACATGCAAACCTGTCCTTGGAGTACTCAACTAAAAGTCGAGCCCTCCAATCTGTGTCCAAGCTCATAAGAGATAATGTGGCTGGTCTACGTGAAAGGGCATCCGCTACCACGTTATTATTACCCTTGAAATACTCAATGTCAAAGTCATATGCTTGGATCTTACTGATCCACTTTTGCTGCCTATCCTATAGCTGCTTCTGCTCCAAAAAGAACCTGAAGCTGTTGTGGTCAGTCCTCACCCTGAATCTGTTCCCTACTAGATACTGTTGGAATTTTTCCAATGCATGCATGATGGCCAACATCTCCTTGTCATATATGGGATACAACCTCTCATGCGGAAGGAGCTTCCGGCTCTCAAAAGCTATAGGGTGTCCCCCCTGCATCAATACTGCACCGATCCCTTCTCCCGACGCATCACACTCCAAGACAAATGGCTGCGTAAAATCTGGCAACACAAGCACTGAGCAGCTACTCATCACCTCCTTGAGCCTATCAAAGGCTTGCTGCGCTGTATTTTTCCAACCAAATTCCCCTTTCTTCGTCAGATTTGTAAGGGGTGCAACAAGTTGTGAGAACCCTTTGACGAACTTCTTGTAATAGGCACATATCGCAATGAACCCTCGAAGTTCCGTCACATTCTTCAGCTCCGACCAATCTCTGATGGCTCTAATATTCTCCTCGTGGACCCTCACTTCATCCACTCCAATGATGTGACCCAAATACAACATCTCTGTCATCCCAAACTCACAATTGGAGAGCTTAGCGTAGAACTGTTGCTCTTCCAAGATGCATAGTACTGCCTCTATATGCTGGAGATGCTCCTCCCACATCCTGCTATATATGAGTATGTCATCAAAGAAAACCAATATGAACTTCCTCAGATGACTGCGGAAGATATGGTTCATGCAAGACTGAAAGGTGGCTGGTGCATTGGTCAGCCCAAAAGGCATAACCAAAAGCTCAAAGTGCCTATAATGACACCTGAAGGCGGTCTTGGGAATGTCCTGTTCCCTCACGCGAATCTGATGGTACCTTGATCTCAAATCAATCTTTGAGAAGAACTTAGCTCCTCTCAGCTCATCGATCCTGGGTATAGGGTACCTGTTCTTCAGAGTCTTCTTTTTCAGGGCCCTGTAGTCAATACACATCCTCAAGGTGCCTTCCTTCTTCTTCACCAGCACTACAGAAGAAGCGAACGGACTTGTGCTCGGTCTAATGTGTCCAAGAGCCAAAAAATCTTGGATGGCCCACTCAATCTCATCCCGATAGGCTTTGGGATGCCTATAGGGTGTAGTGATCACCGCCTGGATACCCTGCTCAGGCTCGATGGTATGCTCAAACCCCTTATCTGGTGGTCGACATGGTGGTATATCCCCAAACACTACCTCATGCCTGTCGAGGATGGCCTATATATCTAGATGAACAGCTCGATCGGTGGTCTCTGCCTCTGATGCCCGAAACTCAACCGCCCACTCTATGTTTCCCTTCCGGAAGTCTGCCTCCATCCAGTGTGTCGAAACTGTCTGAGGTGGGTAAGTATGCATCCTGCAGATCTTCTCATGCTTCCCGGTCTTCTTGTCATCCCACTCCATCTCTAAGGCCTCCTAATCTGTGGTGACCTTCCCCAGAGTAATCAACCACTGAACACCCAGTACCACATTGGTATCTGGTATGTTGACCATGAAAAAGTGATCAGTCACGGTGTAAGTACCCATCGTCACTGCTAACTCTGGAACATCCTGGGCACACTACATCGTTTGGGCTCCTCAGACCAAGACTGAAAACCCGTCAAAAATCTCAGTCGATATACCTCTCTGCTCGACCATCTGTGCATCAATGAAGTTGTGGGTTTCCCCACTGTCAACCAAAACTGATACTTGCTGGCCACATACTGTCCCTCGTACGCGCAACGTCAAATACTTAGGAACTCCTCACAAAGCTGCAAGGGCCCCTCCTGTGGGTGCAAAAGCTGCACCTCCTGTCCTTGGAGGTAGAGGCGAAAACTGATCCTGGGCCATCTGACTATCTCCTGCCTCCTCATCATCCTCCTCATCTTCTTCCCCGCTCTCATCAGAGAAGACCTCAGTGAAGTGTGCTTTTCCAGTAGCACACCTATGCCCTGGTGCCCATGGCTCCTGACAAGTGAAGCACAACCGCTTCTTCCTCAACTCCCTCCTGGCCTCATCATCTACCTGTGCCCGTCCTGGATTCCCCTTGGGAGGAGGAACCCTCACATCCTTCCCCTTGGGCTGGAAACCCTGTCTCTGGGGGTAAGGTGTCCGCGTCCTAGGCAATGCATCCTGAAAATCCCTGGTTCTGCTGATAGCATCCTGGAGTGTAGCTGGTCTAGTGGATCTGACTAGACCTCGAAGTGGCTCTGCCAATTCCTCCACAAACATATAGATCATCCGTGTCATGCATAGATCTGGCACCATCACCGAAACCCTCAAGAAATATGCAATGTATGTCTCCGGGCTCCCTATCTGTTTGAGCTTTGTCAGCTCAACAAAATGCTGTTCTGGATCCCTTCGGTCAAAACGATCTATCAATATCCTGGTAAACTCGGCATATGTTGTAACTGTGGAATGCCTGAGTGTCACCATCCCATGGAACCACTAGTCCTGGGCATCACCATCCAAATTTAATGTTGCCACCTTGATGGCCTCCATCTCTGACATCTGGTTAAGCTGGAAATAGATGTCCACCTTCTCCACCCAAGACTTTGCCGAACTATTTGATGATCCATCAAACGTAGGAAAATGAAATCTACTAGAGGCACGGTGGGAATCTCCATCATGGTAATTCCGGTGTCCTCTATGATGGTCGCGGGGCCTACTATCCCATTGGAGCTGCACAAAATCTCTGAATGTGAGAGCATCCCTGAACTCCTGTCCATAGGACTGATACTCTGCAAAATAGTCATCTAAGTGTCCAGGCTCTGCCTCCTGCTGGGCTCTTGCCCCTGTATCTGCTCCCAAGAAAGTGGGCATAGTAGAGTGGGTAGGTGCACATGAAGCCGTCGGCTGAGGAGTATCACGCTGAGCAGCACCCTACTCCAGAAAATGATGGGATGTACCTGATCCCTGGAGTCTCATGCTGCCTAGCCTCCATAGCTGTGAATCTATGGCCCATCACCTCAATCTGTCTAGCTAAATCCTGCACAGACTTGAGGAGTGCCTCTCCAAACTGTTTGGCCTCTGCGTCATCTGCCATTGGTTCTTCCTCTCTTAAATCTACTACAAGCTCCACCTGATCTGTGTCTATCACAGGCTCTCTCTCCTGATTTGCATTTTCTACCTGGGCACAGTCTTCTTCTTCGTAGGTGGCCTCCAACCTACGCTCACGGCCTATATACTTCCTGCCTATCTACGATCTCTTTCCTGATGTCATAGACCACAGTCTGAGCCAGAACTATGCTCTGATACCACTGTAATATCCCGTTTCTGGGATATCTCTAAAACACGACAAAAATCCAACTAGATATAGACTGGGGGGGAATTTACCGGATATTTCGCCTCTAAAAAGAGGACAATATCCAGAGGCTACCTGACACTTTCCAGACTTTGCCTAAGAGTGAAAGATAAATGCACCAAGTGGTATAGAACTAGAACACTCAAAAAAAATAATAGAAATAGAAAGAGAATACAACAACTACGGCAACAACGAAAACTACGACAACTCAACCAGAAAACATAGAGAGAAAATTCTAAGCCGTTTTATGAATCTAAGAAATGTAATGAAGTACAAGAGGCGATCTTTCCCAAAGCAAGTAAGAAAACACTCTCAGAAAAGACAAGAAATGGCTGCTCTATGAACTGCGTCCCAGCTGCTGGAAAAATGCCGTGTAGCTGCTACTGCTGGAATGGACTGAAGGTTAGGGGCTGATCCCCTTGCCGGAATGAGCTGAAAATCGGAAAATATCCTCTCCTCAACAACCCAGACAAGATCCAAAAACCATTCCAAGAATGGCCAACCATAGAAATCACCAGAAACTGCCTCCCCAGTGAATTACGCTGGCCTCCAAGGTACAGCGCAGTGGCTGGATAGAAACAACTGAAATACTGCCAAAAACTCCGCCAAAAACCTCCGACGGGAAAGGGCTGACCCTCTGCTCAAGATCTCGGCAAAATCACCTGCAGAAACCCCAAACCGAAGCTCCCCCACAATGGACTGCATCCTCTCTCCCAGTGACTGCGTAGTCTCTATAAGCACCGGCTCCGCAACAAACCCAAACAATGAAACGACTCACAAAATACTGAAAAAAAAACCTTGCCCGAGCAGGCACTCGAAGTCCCCCGGGGCTAAGGGTGAGATCTCCAACCAGAGACACTCAATGCACGAAATAGTGCTACAGACAGGCTAAACAGCCAACGTGCTCAAGAAGACAAAAGTCTCACTCCAAAATCATCAACTCAAGAATGATCCAAATTAGGAGGCTCCTCCATCTTTTATAACATTGGTTTCCCTCCAAAACCCATCGTATCTTCTCTCTCCTCCACATCCTTATCATTATCTGTGCAGAAGCTTCTAGAGTGCATGTAGGCCCCCCTCCTCTACGTGGTGTTTGGCCCCCTTGACTCCCCTTGAGTCACAACGTTGTGCGACTAGGCGGATGTCTTATTCTACTTAAGTGAGTTAGACCCTCTTTACTCACTTTTTATTTATTTACAAACCATAAACGACAAAATTATGCAAAGTAGAATATTCCATTTAGCTTTCATGAATTAGGAATATTACACTTGTTACCTCTACAACAGATTACAAAAGAAACTAGGGCAAAATCCCTTCAGAAATTAGAGCTGCAACTAGAAATAAACTGCAGAAATACATAGACAACGTTATTTTTCAGATGGTTTAGTTTCTGTACATTAAATTTCAGATCTTTGACATATGTATGGATAAAACATCAGATCTAATACAGATCTAGAAAATTTATGACTTTAAGAACAAGATCCAATTGGAATTACATCAAAATATTGCACAATAAGCTGTAGATCTGAATTACAAATTGCAGTGCTACAGAAAACCCAGAAATTTCTGAAGATAACTTTTATTACTGAAAGAGATCAGATCTATAGAGACATGGATCAACAACCCAATCCATGGATCACCAAGGGAAGGCAAGCCTAACACCAAGAGATCTTCCTCCAATATGATGGCAAACTGAAATAAGAAAACCCTCTCACAAAATAACACAGTATTGTGCAGGAACTACGCAGAGGGTGAAGGAGACTGAATAAACTAACTGAAATTTCAGATTAGATACAAAATATGGATATAATATCTCTTTGGAGGCTGAAGAACACACTCCAACAGAAAAATCCTCTCAAAATAAGCTAGATCTAAGTAGATCTAGAACACCACTTGCTACAAATCCTAGCCGCTGCAAAACCCTCAATTGGACAGCACTGCTCATGAAAATAGAGCTTAGTCTCAAACCAGATAGTGGCTCACTTCAGCAAATAAATCCTCCAATGAACCTCAAGGGAAGAGATGAAACCCATAAACAGGAATTCCAATCATAATCCTCCACTAAACAACAGAGAATGGTATTTGTCTAAGCAGACAAATACTTCAGAAATATGATCTATCAACAACCTCTTCATGTGCCTTCTCCTCCTTTTTATAACATGAGAAAGCTCTTGAAAACCCTAAACCACTTTGATGAGTTAGCCCTATTCACATTAGAGGCTCCCTTCTAGAACTGCGCAGTCCCTTTTGGAGATGCAATGAACCTAGACAATACAGTTGATTTGGTCAAGATGGACCCAATCTTGGCTCAAACCTCTTTCACACCTGCAAGTGATTATTTACATAGCCCTGATTTGTCTTTGTTCACATGGGCATTGATTTATTCAGAATTTTAGGAGTTTTACATGTCCTCCTTTATTCATAAAACATAAATTAAATCAAAATTGAATGTCTCCTCTTAGCTAAGGCTAAGTAGGAACATTACAGAAACATATTCTGCAAGATATGATGGTGAATTTCAGTAAACCTATATATATCAGGTGCGAAAATACAAGTGCAATAAGAATTTCAAAAAATCTTGTGATGCATTCAAAGACTAAACATATCCCCATAAAGTACCATTTCCTCAGAGAACAAGTAGCTAAGCAGTCAATGAAGATGGAGTACATACCCAGGAAAGAACAAATAACATATATATTTACAAAGCCTCTTGCTAGAGAATATTTTGAATATTTGAGAAAAAAATTAGGGATAATTCCTACAGATTATTCTCACTAATATGAATTCAAAAGGAGAATCTAAATTATTATAGAAAGTATGGGATTGATTACACTATTTAAGAAAGAGGCTGCATGAAGAAGAAGCATATGATTGTGGGCAGAATTTGAAGGATTCAAGAAGCAACAAGAGCAAAGGATTATCATCATATTGGTCATTACATCTTCTTTATAAACTAGCAACATCAATTAGGTAGGTTCCTCATTAGAGGTCCATTCTAGATTCAATAATTTTTTTGTTTTGTTTTAAATTTCACATATATATACATTCTGTATATAAGCATGTAAATGATCATTCTCAATTGTACATTGTCTAATTATATATTTGCAGATTTGGTTAAACCATGTTGAAATATGAGTCCATATATTGGCATCATCATAATTCCCTCATAATTCTTCAACTGCTAATTAATTTAAATATTTATATATAA
The DNA here is from genome assembly GCA_034641835.2 of Pinus albicaulis. Classification (NCBI taxonomy): domain Eukaryota; kingdom Viridiplantae; phylum Streptophyta; class Pinopsida; order Pinales; family Pinaceae; genus Pinus; species Pinus albicaulis. The sequence continues at coordinate 9,658 of JAXQQM020061876.1, read as the reverse complement.
TGTATCAATGTATAATTCATATATTCAAATGTTATTTGATCTATGAAAAAAATAAAAAATTTAAATACATATACATATAAGGAAAAAACAAAGATATTTCCAAAAGTAGAGGAGCAGATTCTATTACATTCGAGTATATATATATATACATGCAAGAAAAATTAAAGGTATTGTTACCAAGTCTAATGGAGCAGATTTATACATTTGTATGTTTGGTTACTAGTAGCCCTCATCTTTTAACATCATGAAGTCATCATCTGAATCATGTTACTTGCAAGTTCTATCTGAAAAAGTATTAGAAAATAAGAAGATAATCAAGTACAATATTGGTATAAAGTATCATTGTATGCATATATTTTCTACTATTTCAAATGTTGCTATTGAAGAAAACTATGAAAATATTTTTACAATCAGAAGACCAACAAGTGATTAAAGCCTGCAAGCCTGCATGTGATTGAGCTGTACTATTTCTTTTGGGAACATGACTAGGATCACTTTAAATCCTTCAACTTAGTTGTTATGAATAAAGATATTTTAACGCCTTGCTTTAAATTGACTTATCAACATAAGAAGTCTCTTGAAAAGCTTCATCAACATCTTTGAACAAAATATATTTTTGTTGATCAGATGGAAATCCACATGCTCAAAGGGACATTAGGGTAGAATCAACTAATCAATATCTCATCTCTTTATTCATAGGGAAATGAGTCTATGATCAAAATATTTGAACCATTTTCTAATGCATAAATCATTCTCCATATCTGAGAAATAGAACTATCTTTTGTACATCATCAATATCTCATCTCTTTATTCATAGGGAAATGAGTCTATGATCAAAATATTTGAACCATTTTCTAATGAAGAAATCATTCTCCATATCTCAGAAATAGAACTATCTTGTGTACATCATTAAAGAAAATAATTTTTTTAAATGAAGATGACCACCAATAAGCAAGTGCAGGAATCTAAGCAAATAAAGAAGGGCGGAAACGTGAAGCTGGGTTACACTTTTGTGAGAATCGGGGGCCGAAACATTTTTTCGGCAATAGTTTGGCCAAACATTTTATAAAGTTCGGCCGAACTCATGATTTCGTTTAGATTGACGGCACACTGACGGCGTGGGCAAACAATTTTTTCGTCGGAGATGGGAAAACCGGCGACAAGAACTTTTAGTTTTAAAAAAGTTTGGCCGAACTAGTTTTTATAAATAAATCGTTCACGATGTTGGATTGTTTACCGGTTTGATTATTCGCGCATTGCTCCGTGACTGTTCGCTGCTCTGTATCGGGTATGTTCGAGCGAACCGCTTTAGCTTTGAACTGTTCCATTGTTTGTTTTTTAGGAATAATGAATAATGAACAAAAAAAATCTGTTCCATAGGAATAATGAACAAAAAAATTATGAACTGGTCCATTGTCTGTTTTTTAGCTTTGTTTGCTGTGTTTTTTGACCATTGCTCCGTGAATGTTCGCTGCTCTGTATCGGGTATGTTTGAGTGAATCACTTTAGCTTTGAACTGTTCCATTGTTTGTTTTTTAGCAATAATGAATAATGAACAAAAAAATGATGAACTGATGAACTGTTCCATAGGAATAATGAACAAAAAAATTATGAACTGTTCCATTATCTATTTTTTAGCTTTGTTTGTTGTGTTTTTTGACCATTGCTTCGTGACTGTTCGCTGCTCTGTATCGGGTATGTTCGAGCGAACCGCTTTAGCTTTGAACTGTTCCATTGTTTTTTTTTTAGGAATAATGAATAATGAACAAAAAAAATGATGAACTGATGAACTGTTCCATAGGAATAATGAACAAAAAAATTATGAACTGTTCCATTGTCCATTTTTAGCTTTGTTTGCTGTGTTTTTTTACCATTTGAGTTCATTTTTTTTAATTCTAGAGCGTAATGGTTTCATAAATATATTTTTCTTCTAAGGACCATTGAGATTCCAAAATATCTTCCACCACCATCTGAATCCCTCCACCTCTGGTTCTTTTTTCTTAGCACCATACCCTAATTTTCCTGTATAGTTTCTTAAAAAATTCTTTTTGGACCATTTTAATTCATCTTCTTTCTCTGTTAGTTTTATGGGACAGTGTTTTATCTGATTGGTGAGTTGAGTCTAGACATTCGAGTCTAGTGGTTCTTTGAAGAGATCTTGAAAATATTGTTTTCCAGCTCCAAATATAAACAAACAATACCGCTCGCCGCTTCAGTAGAAGTTTCTGGATAAGTTGTTGTTTCCTTCCGGCCGCTATTTATGTTGCTGTTTTTGTAGCTGTTGCAGTAGTTGTTAGAAAAAGAGAGGTATACTATGAACATTGCCAACCGTGATGTTTGGGCCCAATGTGATCTGCTTCAGAATGAAATATAGACTGTACCAACTAGGCATTGCCTGACCTTACCTTCCCGAACGACTTACTTTCCTCCCCATATGTCAGTAGTATTTCTGGATTTCAATTTTGGAGGTCCATTCCCCAAATAGTATTGACATTTTTTCTATGATTTACACGTTTCTGTAAAAATTAGTGTTGTTATCACCTCCAGCGAACTAGATGGTTCTACTTTGAAGTCTTCATTGAACTGTTTCCTTTATTAATAGTGCTTGCTTTCTCCCCTCCAAAATTTTCAAAACTGCAAGTATTTTTCAGTAAAAACTGCATTTACATTATTGTCAAAAAGCCTAGAAATGACCTCTTCTACTTCTAAAAGATCCTTTTTATCTTCTGTTGCCTTATTTTTAGACTAGTTAGCAGCCACTACATATTTCATCCATATCAATAAAGGTATAATACTTTGGTTCATATTGTCCATTATGTTTGTTATTCTATTTCCTTTTGTGATATATTTGAGTAATATTTGTAAGTTGTAACTTTTGCTTTGAATATTTCCATTTGGCACACCACAAATAGGAATTTAAACTATTAAATTAAGTAATATATATTTAATTTAATTTCATATTTATCAAGAGGTGTTAATATGGATTTAAGTTACTGTAAATGAAATTTATAAATATTTTTTTTTTGGTTCATTTACAAATATTTTTTTTGAAATTAATATTATTTAAACTTTTATAGTATGAGTAACTCTTGTCTTATATTTGACTAATTTTTTATATAATTGAAATTCAAAAACATATGATTTTCTCCAAGTTTTAATTGTTTAAAATATGATTGTTTGAGCAACTCTTTCTTTGGGATACAAGGAGGCTCAAAGATTTTTTTCTTGTATATTTGAAGCTCTCCATTATTATAGAAAAGGATTTTTTGCTTGTATATTTTTATGCTCTTTTTCATAGTAATGTCATATAGTGTATGAAGTTTTAAATTGTTTTTATTATTTTTATTATGTGTTGGATGTGATTTTGATTGAAAATGTTTCTTTTTTATTTATTAATTAAAAAAAATTATTAGAAAAATTATTGCTTTAAGCCTTAGAATTTACATCAAAATTAGAAAATGTATTTCTATCTAAGCTATTTATGAAAAGTTTAATATTGTTTGATATTCTCTACCATGTCCTTTTTACTTATATCTAGAATAATATTATTTGTACAGTTTCTGGTTTTTTGTAACATTTTACTACCATAATCAAAATCTATAGAAATAATAATCTAACATTATAATATCTTGAAATGGAGCTAGCCAACTCAAATATAGTATTGCAAATCCCTATCTAAGTTAGATGAGGAGGCTATGTATTACATATGGTCTTGAATGAGCATTTGGAATCTTTAGTTATATATCTAAAGAATCCAAAATCTCATTCAAGACCATATGTAATACATAGCCTCCTCATCTAATATATAAAACTTTAATCCATGTGCTTAACTTTAACATTGACACAAATGGAATACAATTTTACTCACTGCTTTATGATAGAAAAATATGTGGATGAATATTGCCCACATATCCGAAGTCAAAAGGGATAGATTAAAAAGGGATGCTCCAGTCATCTATAAACGATAAATTAAAGAAGCATGACATATTAGTAATGCAAATTAGATATGCGTACAAATTATGTTCATATAACACAACAAATAGATGATTCAATACAAATGTCACATAGAAGTCATATTTATCTCATGGGCCTTCAACTTAAATTATATATCTAGCATTACATTAAGCTATAGGAGATAAATCAAAGAAGCATTTGAATTTAAATTAAACATGTGTAATAATTATGTCCTTTCTAGTTCAATAAATAGATAATAATTTGCAAATGCCATATCTAAGCTATATTTCATCTAAGTAGCTTTCAATTTAAACTTATATCTAATGTTAAATTATATAAAAGAATAACAGTAATCCAAAATTCAAAATAATATTTAGAACTTTAGTATAAAATGTGACATAATTTTCTTGTGTGGAAAAACATAGTTACTGAGAGTTCAAAACTCATGCATTTGAATAGAAAGTGGGTATACGAATGAGCAAGTAGATTTTTTCTAGAAATGAGGAAGTGAAGGTTAATAGAGAGCCACACAAAATTGCAAATTCATACCTTAACAAAATTTTTAGATCCTTTTAAAGAAAACGTGTCATATAATCAACTTTCATCGAAATATATGATAAACTCAACCCAATTTTATGAAAAATAGTATACCATTTTTTACATTTCACATAATACAAATAAATAAATATTACTTAAGTATTGTTATAAAGATTTAACTACCCATAGAGAGATGGCCAAGTGATTGAGACAAGGCATCATCACAATAAAAAACCAAGTACAGATTGTAGTAATCCTAGAATCATGCTTTACATAAGGTAAAATTGGGGAACTCATGACTTGTACTATAGATAAAAAACATTTACCCTTACCAAAAAATATATGATAAAAATTGACAAACTACATAAGTTTAAGCTTAAGGGGATATAATCCTTCTTGCCTTCCATATAGATAATAAAAATGATTGTTCCAAGTCTCATGTTGCTTCTCATGTTACTTTATAAACCTTGATTGGAAAGAAAAATAGGAGGGCAGAAATGTAATAAATATAAAACATAATGAAACACAACGTAAGAAATAGAGAACATATTGAAACACACACATACATATCTCTAGACAATCAACACAATTATTTTCCTAGGAAATCCTTATGGGAGACAAGCAACCCTAAAAAGTAATGATGCTCTAGACTCCTTTTTCCCTAAGAAATCCTTATGGGAGAAAAAATGTAAACATGCTCTACTCTCTCTTTTCTGGTATGGAAAATATGTGAGTACAAAGAAAGAGGTAATCTCTCTAGAGTTAGCTAAGACTTTTATCGTGTAAGGTTGCTATAAAAACTTAACTTCATACATTTTTCTCTCTAACTTCACACTCCTAGTTGTATTTTCAACTATGGAACAAAATACAATAACACAAAATGGAACTCTTATTCCTCCTAGTGGCTAAGTATTTAACATAGCGTGATAGCCAACTAGGTGTAAGATTTGACTCTGTCAACCATTAACGAGGTTTGTGATTTTAGACCTTTTAGAGTCTTGTTAAAATTCCACATGTAGCTAGCTTTCTATGCATGAGTAATGGGGCTAAAATGACATTCTCTCATACCATGGTGGTCAACATGATAGGTCAACTTACTAAAGGCATAAATTTTGAATGAACTTCATTTGATGTTTTTCTTGCACCATTGGATATGTCTTTAAGTGTAGAATAATGGTCAAGATTTTGGCACAAGGGATAATCGTTTGACCCCCAAAAATGTCATTTAATACCTCAAAATGACTCCAAAAGGTTTTAGATCCCAATTCTCCACCCACCATTAAAATGACCCTACAAGTTGATTCTTTCATTTTTTTCACTCTATAAGCATCAAAATATATGACAAATAATATAATTATCCAATCTAGATAATTATTTAATAATTTTTTAAAATTATGAGTAAGATATACATCATGGAATTTAAATAAATAGTGTTAATTCATTGAACACCCTTGTACATTCCTTGTTGATACTTTGAAAGTAATACGTTTTGAAAAATAATTTGTTTATGGATTCTATTTTCTACATTCTCTCAACCATATCAAAAACCTTCTTATAATATTTGAAACCTAAGGTCTTTCCCATACCAAAGTATGTTCTTTTAAAACATGTTTTCTTGGTGATATGTGTGATTTAGAAATGATTGGGAGAGCGAAATTCCTCATTTAATATGTACAATATGTTTGGTTCATGCCACTAAGCCAAGAAATTTAAATTCAATTGAATTTTAATATAACCAACTAAATCCTGCAAAAAAAGAATAAAAAAATTTATGTTAGGGTTGTGGATTTAGGCATTGAAACAACACACCATGATATTTCAAATTTAAAAATAATGGTTTGAGTCCTCGGTAGCTTAGAATCCTATTTGTTTTCAAAATAAGGATGCACTCCCATTTGATTCTCATGATTAGGTTGTAATCACGAGGCTATCGCTCAATAGTGGACCTTCCAAAAATCTTGTGACATCTTGTCACAAACAAAACCATCAAATTGAAAAACACATCATGCAAGAAACATAGCTCGCTGACATATCATTTTTCTCCTTCAAAGAAAAAAAATTCACATCATGTGAATATCTCCATGTACTCTTACATATTGGTGTACAAAACCATCAACTAAACACAAGTCGACAAAACATGCCTCTTCAACCAAACACAGGTCGACAAAACATGCCTCTTCAAACAACTGAATCTCAAGTCAAATAATAGCTCATGTACAAATTTCCATATTTGTTGCATTTAAGTGTGTCAACATAACTCTACTTTCAACATCTTGCTTCATGCAACATGCACCATACTTTGAATTTGCAAAGAAATTCATGAAACATCAAAATGCATGCAAGGCCTTAATTGGATAAGAAATCTAACCATCTGTTAGCAAACCATTTCAATGGCGCTTATTTTAGCTACACTTCATCATCATGTGAATCATCCAGACCCTCATCGATTATGGAATCCTCTTTTCCATTCTTGTCGTTATCTCTTTCCACCTTCTTCAAATGTTGTGGATGAATTTTTGAATACAAAGTCCAACACTTGTCTACAACGTGACCTTTCTTATGGCAATGAGTAATAAACAATTGCACCTTATTTTCAACATCAATTTCCTTGTCCAATGGGCCTTTGAATTTTTGCCTCATTTATTTAGAAAGTTTCAATGTGCATGGATATCTTCTTCCAACATCTATAAACATTATGATTATTCAAACCAAAAAAGGAACATGTGCAAGTTCTTTTCTATATCTTATGTGAATATTTACCATGTTTATCATAATCAAAAGCAATTTTATTAAAGGCAAATTTATACCTTGAACATTCACCGTTGTTGCCTTCTTGAGGAGGTGAATTTGATGAGGTAGTGGCTCTCCTCTGAATACTAGAAATGAATTCAATGACTAGATAGAGCTTTCAACATCCTCTTCTTTTACATTCTCATTAGCTGCATGATTATTAACATCTTCTTGCAGAGTGGGTGTCAAAATTTTCCATTCATCATGAACACAAACTTCGCAAGCTTGAGGTAATGAACACGAAAAAAAATTCCTTCTTGGAACAGTTTCATGTGCCTCCTTGGCTTTGGAGCATTCTCCATCATGTTTTCCATGACCAAGACCCAAATAATTAGGCCCTTCCTCAACAACATTTGGCTCAACTATGCCTTGTACATGTTTGTCTTTAAACCTTTACTTTCATAGCACATTTTCATCAAAAATTTGGAACTTATTCCTCTAGTGTGTCTCTCAAAAGCACGTACACATTCATTTTGAGAAGAAATTGAAGAAAAAAACCAATAGCTAATTCTTCTAACTAACCTTGACTAAAATGAGCTAAATTGTACTTTGATACCAACTTGATTTGAATATGGAAAAACTAGTTTTGTTGGGCTATCTCCCTCATTAGTTAAATAAAAATGTGTTTAGGATCGTCTAAAGTTAGCCAATTGGGAAGGGGTTTATGTGTCAAGCTTTAAGTGTATTTTGCGAGAAATTTATGAGTTAATTAGCTTTTAAAAACTCATGTGTACAACAAATAAAATGCAAAATTTTTATTTCTAGGAAATTTTTTTCCCTCAATCCAGATTCTGATCCTTGGACATGTAAGAGGAAGAAAGAGGGAATTCACTTTTCAAATTCTAGACCTTGTCTAAACCAAAATAAACTAGAGGTTTGGTTTTCAAATACATTCACTTATTTGGAAAAGTTCTAGCTACCAAAAGTCCATATGCCAATCTACCTCCCAAGAAATCCATTTATTACACCACTGGTTATTTTTTTGTATTCCTATATTATTTATCAACCTCTTTTAAGAAACAAAACTAGACAAAAACCTTCAGTGAGAAAAACAAAATCTAAAACCTCTTCAAGGTCTTCAATCTGCTCGTAAAGTTAAATTGTGTCTTGATCAAGTCCAACAACAAAGAGACATTCAGTGATAAAACCAAAATCTACAACTTCTTCAACATCTTCTAAACCATCTTCAAAGTCAATATTGTGTGCATAAAATTCCTCAGCAAGGTCATCAAAACTACTATTTCAAACTTCAATGCCAAAAATAAGTCAAAAGAATTCAATTTCTCCTCCAAAACCTTCTTCTCTGAGCAAAGCTAGCATGATGTCGTCGAGAAATTCAGTAATTCCATGAGGAAATTATATCAAAGTTAAAACAAATCCTTTTCATCCATATTTAATGCCTACTTTTTCAAGTGGAACACCTCCAAATTTAAGGACCACAATGCCATAAAATATGTAACTTTACCTAATAGGTGTAGACCTAGAACCCCCAACTTTGCGTGACATGTACAATTGAAGATATTATATGGTAAGCAGTGTGAGAAGAGAGTCATGGTCACTGAGTTGAGCAAGAGAAATAGTTTGGTATGACAACCTTACTTGTGATAGGTCTAGCTAGCAGACTACCAAATTACATGGTAATGACATTCAAAATGTGAAAATTCCCATTTCACTTGGAAATAAGATGGTAGAGAAGGGTATAGATGAAAGGAGATATCCATCTATGGTAAAGAAATCAAATAGTTCTATCAATTCCACCTTGCAACTCTAAGAGACATTGAATTAAATTTCATCTCAAGATAGGGCTTTGAGATGACACTCTCAAAGCCAAACTTTGAACTATGGCTTTGAAACACATGGTAAGTATCAAGACTTAGAAACCTTATTTGCATAATTTTTTCTAGCATGGACCTTAATGTCATAGCCTTCTTTTGCCTAAAATGAATGCAAATTTCCTTGCAATTTGGCTCGCGACATTCATAATTCATGCTCATGGAACATGATTGTGTTGCAATTGTGATAACATCCGCTGTATGCAGAAGCTAATAAAAAATGATTGAAAATGACATTTTTACTCTGTTTTTTTGAATATTTAAAGAAAATTACACCAAGTAGCTTCCAACCTCATATGACCATCATGTCAAACTCATCTCAGGATATTTTCCAAGTAAGAGCCACTTAAGCAAGCAATCTAGTATACATGACTCCAATTTCAATTAGCAGCAATGACAATTCTAAGTATGGTGCAAACATTTCTCCAGATCCTCAATGGGGCATGTTTGATGACAATAATCTGGGGAGTGAGAGAGGGAGATGGTAGGAGAAAAAATTCAAGGAATCCACGGGAAATTGAAAAATATATAACTAATAAGTTGGA
>JAXQQM020071537.1:0-84981 GCA_034641835.2 Pinus albicaulis | reverse complement strand
TGACAAAGTAACACACAAGGATTTTCTGGACAACTGTGTCCGGAAAAACCCAATGCGGGAAAACCGGTCTTCTGGCTACTGGAGGGTTTTATTATTAAGTAGAACCTAAGTACAACAAATCTGGGCACCAAACTGGTTAACCCGACAGACAAATAAATTGCAGCTATACGTCTATTCTGGAGACAGGAAAACTCACTGATTCACACTCTCAAACGGGATTTACAGAACTCAACCCATTTCAGTCTTCAAAAACCCCAACGCTTCTTTGAAGCCCTCTGCATCAACTCTTCTAGCCTGCGTCAGCCCATGCGCTGCTCAGGAAGGGCTTGCGTCACCCCATAAAGGGTTACGCTGCCCCTGCGCTGCCCTGGCTGTGCCTGCGTCAACCCTGCTAGCCTCATGTTGCCCCTGCAATGCCCTTTCTGGGCCTACGTAAGCGCTACGTAGCCCCCAAAGACTCTGCGCTGCCTCTGCTAGGCTGTGGCTGCACTGCATAGCTGCTGCCCTCTCTACGATGCTCAGTCTGCTGCTTCTCTGCCTCTTGCTGCACTCTTGGGCTGGGATCAAACCATCCATCTTGCCAATAATACCACTCGTTGTAGCTGAAACACTTATGAAATTCTTATCAAACCACACTCTAGAATTTCATCTTAGTCTCAGTGCTCTACCACTACGTGTTTTCTCCAACTGACCCCAAGCCTTTCCATTATAATTTTCTCGTTGGGAAACCAACGGCCGTGATCTAATCTCTTATAGATGGCTAAGATTAAAAGAAAGCTTGATCTGTGTGACTTAAGTCATTTACATCACATTAATTTAATTAACTTTAATCTTTTAATTTTCCTAAGTTAGAATTAGGGTCCCTAATTAAAAAGATTAATTAATTAAATATCTCTTAAACATGATGGAATTTCTTAAATCGCTTTCTGGGCCTTGAAGATCACATGTACTCTAGTCCCTCCACAAAGTTTGGGAGCTAGAGCACATCCGATGCTACCCCAACACCCCAAAATCTCAACACTCCCTCTTAGCAAGGAATGTGCTCTAGCAACAATACTTCACCCCGAAGTGTTGCACTGATCTCTAATTTGGGTCTCTGCGCTGATGCTTGGCATGCTGCCTTTCATCACAGCATTGTTGTTACTCTCCTGTACTGCTGCCCATGATGCTGCCACCGCCACTGCCACATATGTACTACAACTTCCTCTCAATTTGTTGCATCATGCTACCCACTGCTGCACTGCAACTCAGTTTTTGAGAGTAAGCAATTGAAATACTCCTGCCCAATCTTTTCCAGACAAGTCAGTTGGGCTGAATCTCATCACTGAAGCTCCATAGGCTGCTACTCTGCGCTATCATTTGGAGGTTGTTGTGCTACTGCAGCTCTCTGCTGCGTAAGCAGACCTCCTCTGCGATGAATTCCCCTATGCTACTGCTGTTGCAATGCGTTGTCCACCTGAAGCCTCTGCACTGCTGCAGCTCTCCACTCCATAAGCAAGCCTGCTCTATGCTGTTGAACTCACATCAGCGCTTCTGTGTTGTTGCTGCATCTGCACTCTGCTGCTCCCTCTCAGCATCTAGCTTTGCCTCTTCTCCATCTATGATTCTCTACACCCACTGCTTCACTTGCCCCCTACCATCTTAAGGCTCCAGTAGCTCATATGTGATCCAAGAGTCGGGCTACTTAAGGATCTTGCCTTTGCTCTGTCGCTGCTCTACAGATCCATATCGCCCCACTTTCGTGGTACATGAGCGCTCATGGCTACATCATCTGCGTAGCCATCATCTGCCACAGCAGCCTTGGAGCTCGAGGCTTCCTTGGCCTTTTTCTTCTAAGGACAATTGCTGGCAAAGTGTCCTAGTTCGCTGCACTGGAAACACTTGATCTTGGACAGATCATGCTTCCTTCTCCCCTGCTGCCTCTTTGATGCCAAGGCTGCATCTTCCTCCTCTTCCTTCTTCACTTTGCTCGAACGGGTATTGTACTGTCTCTTGCTGGTCTGACGGCTTTCTTCTTACCAGAGGATAGCCCACATATTGTCCTAGTTGGGAAGGTCCTCTCTACCCAAGAGACTTTGGACAAAAGTTTCCCAGCCCTCTATGACAGCATTTAGAGTCATCCTTACCATAACATCGTCCTCCACCTTCACCCCCATGCTAGTCAGCTGACCTCGGATCGATTGTAGTCTGGACAGAAAAGGATCGATCTCCTCTCCCTTGGTCATCATGAATAGCCTCTGTTGGTTCTCCAGAAGCATTTTCCTCTAGACTGATCTTACTTCAAACAGTGTGATTAGAGCTACCCACATCTCATGAGCCATTACCTTCTCAGCTATGTGTGGGACCATATGATTTTTGACCCCGTCCATAATGAAGCACTTATCGTGTGCCGCTGCTTCTTCATGCGTCTTTAGGAGAAGAGCATCGGTCGGCGTGGCTAGGACTTTCTCTACATGCTCCTGTTGAGATTTTTGAGTGTTTGGGGTAGCATCGCATGTGCTCTAGATCCCAAACTTTGTGGAGGGACTAGAGTACATGAGATCTCCAAGACCCAAAAAGGGATTTGAGAAATTCCATCCTGTTTAAGAGAAACTTAATTAATTAATATTTTTAATTAAGGACCCTATGTCTAACTTAGGAAAATTAAAATCTTGAAGGTAATTAATTTAAACATGTGATGGAAATGACTTAAGCCACACGGACCAAGCTTTCTTTTAATCTTAGCCGTCGATTCAAGATTAGATCACGGTCGTTGGTTTGCCAACGAGAAAAGTATAAAGCAATGGCTTGGGGTCAATTGGAGAACACACACAGTGGCAAAGCACTGAGACTAAGCTAGAATTCTAGGGCATGGTTTGCTAAGAATTTCCAGAAGTGTTTCAGTTATAGCGAGGGATAGTATTGGTGATAGGGATGATATGATCCCAGGCCAAGAGTCAGCAGGAGGCAGAGAAGCAGTAGTCAGAGCAGCAGCTGCGCAACGTAGAGGGCTTCAAGTGATACACAGACCCAGAAAGGGCAGCGTAGAAGCAATAGAAGGCCAGCAGGGTTGACGCAGGCCCAGCCAGGGAAGCGTAACCCAATCACAGACGCAGCTCGCACCAAGGAAGCGCAACCCAACTGTGATGCAGCCCCTAGGCTGTGGGCCGACGCGGTGCCGCAGAGCCACGCAGGGCTTCGTAGCACAGAAAAGCTGAAGACTGAAAAGGGCTAAGTTCTGTAAATCCCACTTGAGGGTATCAATCAGTCCAGTTTTCTATCTCTGAAACAGAGGTATTGTTGCAGATTTTGTATTTCTCTGTTGGGTTAACCAGCAAGGTTCCCAGACTTGTTGTACTTAGAATCTACTTAATAATATAAACCCTCAATCAGCCAGAAGAGTGGTTTTCTTGCATTGGGTTTTTCCGGGGATAGTTGTCCAGAAAATCCTGTGTGTCACTTTGTCATTGTGCATGTATTCAGTTTAGATCTGTATCTCTGTAGACCGTTAATGTGTTTACTTCAATGTTAATACTGAATATTTCAGATTAATAACTTGTTTAAGTAGGAGAAGTATAACCGGATTTAACAGTAGGTTTTCTGCGTAAGTAATATTAAAACATTTTCACATGGTATCAGAGTGATTGTAGATCTAGCTGAATCACCAGCAAGAAGACTGAATAATCCTTGTTGCAGAAAGCAACAAAGAAAGCAGCATCAACCGCAGAAAGTCGGACTCGGAAGGACAACGTAGCAGAAGAAGGGAGCAGAGCCACGTAGAGGCCAGAGTGACGCAGTCTCCACGGAGGCCCACATATTTATTGCGCAGACGCTGTACTGGGACTGTCTGCTCATGGAGAGGCCAACTAGGGTGACGAAGTCTTGAAGTTGTTGCCGATTCAGAGTGCTGGAAGCAGTGCAACAGAGCTTCAGTAGTTGTTGTTTTGTCGGTTCAGAATTTAACCTGAGCAACTTGACAAAGAGAGGGAGGAGAACAACTTCTCAAAGGATTTCCTGCCAAAGAGATCCGTATATCGACTAGAGGGTCGAAGAGAGTTGATTTGTTGTGTTTGGAAGACTTAGAAGAGAGGGATTCAGTTGTCAGATGTAGCAGAGGGTGCCTTTCTTGCCAAGGAACCTAGATCTCTGGTCACCGGTTCCGGTTTTTAAAACAGGGTGGAAAACATTATTTTATTAAATGAGTTGATCCTTTGAATGATATAGCTTGAGGGTCTTCCTGGTAAACTAATTTGAATTTAAATGCAAACTTTGATCTTCGCTTCCTGGAGTGTATTTTTGTCAAGTAGCCCTTGAGTTCAGCACCTTAGCTTTGATTCCATGTTGAGAATTTTGAGGGTTGGGGATTAATTTAAATTCTCTTCTTGATAATTACTTGTGTGCTTACTTAGTTACTTATGTCTTCTCTTCCTTAACTTATTTAGTCTTTCTTCATGTCAACTACCAAAATACAAAAGACACAAATTTAGGCTCCTCGATCCAGGGCAAAACCTCTCCCTCTTGGATAGGAAAACCTGTAAGGAATTCTTCTTATAGATCTTCAAATGACAAGTACCATGACCAAGACTCAGACCCTTTACCTATTAATGCATCCAAGACATTTCCATTGCTTCTTTGTTGACCTTCAATGCTGACCCTTCTTTTCTGCACCAACCTGCACTGTGTTGCACCAATACTAGAGAACTCGGTCTCTAAGTTTATCATCTAGGATGTATTTGTACCTTGCATAACATTCTTCTTTCCACAAACTTCTTTATGATAGCTTTATGACAACCACACACAAAAAATGACATAGTTATTTTTGGTCAATGTGACCCTGGAAAAACCCCCTACAACTTTTGGGGAAAACTAGTTTGAGAGCTCTTCTTTATTTCTGAAAATATTTTACAGAGAAACTGAAAGAATTCACAAAATACAGATTATCTCGATTTCCGTGCTTGAACTCCACCTCGAAAAACATGCCACAGAAAAACATAAAATTACAGCATTAAATGGTGTATGGTTGCCTCAGTTTTCATGCCCAAAATTTAGTGTACAGACGTACGAACCAATACAGACTGTACAATAGTCCTCCTCGAATCTGTGCCCATATTCCTCAAAAAACGTTCCCAATTGTGCCTCGAAATTCGTTCCTTCAACTGTTGTCCCTCTTCCTCGATTTCTATGCCCTACTTGGAAAACATGCCAAAAATTGTTGTACAGATTTTTGCCTTGAAATGCATGCCAACTCTCCAGCTGTATGGATTTGCTGTGAATTCCCTCCTTGCTACTCTCCTTCACTTCCTCCCTACTTAGAAAATCTCCTTGCTCTCTCTTGCCTTTTCTCTCACAAACTCATGAAAGAATGAATGTGATTTTTTCTCTTCTTCTCTCCTTTTACCCTAAATGACTTTTTGGGCAACCCTAAGATCTAATGGCTTAGATTCATTTAGATCAACGGATGAGAATAAATGTGCATTTAATTCTCACTTTCTATTTTTTAATTCACCCACTTAAATAAAAACCCACTTAGCCTTTTATTTCCATGGTCTCTTTTTCACTTTCTAATTCTTCATTGACTTTAATAAAGTCACCTTTAAATTAGAATGTAACTTTATCACTTATAAAGTCACTTTTAAATTAGACTAACTTTACCACTTATAAAGTCACTTTAGGAGAAGAAGTACAATAGAATGGACACTTTTCCCTAGGCCAAAGATCAAAGCCACGGGGAACCACTTGTCCTCTGTTACCCAAAATTTAACACTTCCTCTTATCGAGGAAAGTGTTCCTCACCACTACCATCTTGTCTCTAAAGTAGCAATGTTTTCCCCGTGGTAAGGCTTTGGTGAAAATATTTGCTACCTGCTCATCTCTGGAGATGTACTCAAGCTTGACTGCTCCCTTTTGGACATAGTCTCGAATGAAGTCATACTTGATCCAAATATGCTTTGACTTGTCATGAAAAAATGGATTCTCTGTGAGTTTTATGCAACTCTGGTTATCGCAGTAAATCACAGAAGGTCTCAATGCCTGACCAAATAGACCAAAAAACATCTTGTGAAGCCATATGGCCTCACAAGTAGCCAAACTAGCAGCCATATACTTTGCCTCAGCTAAGCTCAATGCAACTGACTGTTGTTTCTGGTTGAACCACAACACCACTGTCGAACCTAACCCAAAACAACACCCTGAAGTACTCTTCCTATCTGAAGCACATCCTGCCCAATCTGAATCTGTGTACCCTGCCAGTCTCACTCCATAACCCCGTCTATAGTCCAGATCATAATCCATAGTACCCTGCAAGTAACAAATAATGTGTTTTGCAACCACCCAGTGCACTCTCCTCGGCTCACACATGAACTGACTCATAGTGTTAACTGCAAAACATATATTTGGTCGAGTGTTGACCAAATACATCAATGAACCAATCAACTGCCTGTATAGTGTAGGATCCACCAACTCGAAATTAGAAGCGTGAAGCTTCTTCTAGTTAGTGATCATAAGTGTAGACATGGGTTTGCAGTCCTCCATATGAAATCTGCTAAGAATATCCACAGTGTACTTCCCTTGTCCCAAGAAGATATGCCCCTCCTCCTGCCATACCTCTAATCCTAGAAAATAATGCATTAAGCTGATATCTTTCATCTCAAACTCTGAAGCAAGATCTCTCTTGCAGCCCTCAATGAGTCTCTCTACTCTAGTGATGACCAAGTCATCAACATACAACACCAAGATGAGAGGTTGCTTGCCTACCACAAGGAAGTATATGTTCGGATCAACCTCACTCTTAGTGGAACCCAACTGTTGCAAGTATGTATCAATCCGAGAGTACCAAGCTCTAGGAGCTTGCTTCAGACCATAGAGTGCCTTTTTCAATCTGCATACATGGGTCTCCCACCCATGCACCTCAAAGCCCTGCGGCTGCTCAATACAAACTTCCTCTTGAATGAAGCCATTGAGAAAGGCAATCTTCACATCCATCTCGTGGATCTTCCAAACCATCTTTGTTGCAATTGATATAATGGAGAGAATATATGTATACTAAGCCATGGGAGTGAAGGTATCCTCATACTCAACTCCTTCTACTTGTAAGAACCCTCTCGCCACAAACCGAGCCTTGAACTTCTCTATGTTTCCATCTGCAACATGCTTTATCTTGTAGAGCCATCTAGGAGTAACAATTGATTTACCTTCAGGCCTAGGCACTACCTCCCAAACATCGTTCTTCATAATAGAAGAATAATCCTCCATCATGGCCTCTCTCCAGACCTGCTGGTTGGCTGCCTCCTCATAGCTAGAAGGCTTGGAGTCAACAATGCTTATTACCAATGCCATGTAACTACAAAACCGCTCAGGTGGTTTACTCTATCTGACCTGTCTCTTTGGCCCAACAACTGATGTGGCCTCGCGCAAGGTGTCTTGAAGCCACTTGGGCTTCCTCTTCCCTGAGCCTACTTCTTCCACCAGAGTGAAAGAATCCTCATCATCATCAGAAGCCTGAACTCCTGAAGCCCTGCCAACTGACCTCATACATGTACCTGTGCCTGTAGAAGCTGAAGTACCATGCTAGTTGTCCATCAGTTGACTATCTTGTGAATTTATTTGCGGACTGCCATGTATGCTGCCCGAAGATCCCCTCATCTGACTCTGAGAGCCATTGCTCACTGATGGACCTGAAACTGTAATAGATGTAACTCCTAATCCTTGACCTCCTGCACCCTGTGCACTAGATCCCTGTCACTGACTCAGCTGCTGCTGAGGGTCTGGTAACTCTAGATAATGTAACTCCTGTGACCTCCTGAAATCTCTCTCCTCAAACTTTACATCCTGCTTGACAACCACTTTCCTCTTCGCAGGAATGTAAATCTGGTAAGCTTTCGAGGTCTCACTATAGCCCACAAAGATGCCCTTGTCTGTAATAGGTTCTAGCTTAGTCCTGCTCTCCGTGGGGAATAATAATATGTAAGGCACCCAAATATACGAAAGTGCCCAACATCAGGCTTCTTCCCAGAGAAAGCCTCCTTAGGAGACACATTCCCCAAGGCACGATGTGGACTCCTATTCTGCAAGTAAACAATAGTGTTGCAGACCTCTACCCACAAAAATAAAGGTAACCCCTGATCATGAAGCATGGCTTTGGCAACCTCTACAATGGATCTATTCTTCCTCTCTGATACCCCATTCTACTGGGGGTTATAAGGAACAATGAACTCCCTCTTAATGCATGCCTCAACACAAAAATCCAAACACTCACCAAGAGTATACTCACCTCCATTGTCTGACCGAGTACCTTGATCTCCCTGCTTGTCTGGGTCTCCACAAGAGCTTTGAACCCTTCAAACCGCTTGAAGACCTCACTCTTGGTCTTCAAGAAATAGATCTAGGTCTTCCTAGAGTGGTCATCAATGAATAATACATAATACTCAAAGCCACTCAAGGACACTTCAGACATCCGACCACTCATATCAGTATGAATCAAGTCAAGGATCCCTGTTGCCCTATTGTCACTGCTGGGAAAAGGAAATTTTGCAAACTTCCCCATAGCGTATCCTCTGCAGGGATTGCGCAGTTCAGTGGAGAGAAGGCTTCGAGAAGTACGGGAGCAGTGAGGCTTCAGCCAAAGGATTTGGAAGGGAGGCTAGCCACCTCTTACCAAGGATTCCAACAGGGTTTTGAGGGCACTTTTCCAGCAATTCAACCAGGAGACCAATTCCCCCAGCAGAGCACTGTGCCAAGCTCAAGGGCGCTATTTTCCGAGGTCGGAATTTCTGGAAACCCTTCACGGATTTTTGTGGGTCTTGTGAGTAGAGCCTGAGGTTCAAAGCCCAAAATTTTCTAAGAATAGGAGCAGACCCAACTCTCAGTCCGATTCCAGCCAGCAGCAGTAGTTCCAACACTAGCAAAGAAGAGAGGGAGCCACACAGAGCAGTATTTCTAGCAGTGTTTACGTCCGGGTTTTAGCTATACTTCAGCCTGTCTTGTGTAGGCCCAGGTGCCATCTTTCTGAGCGCCTCTCATTGTACTCTTTCCCACATAGATTAATAAAATGGCTCAGATGATTTTGGCTTCATTTACTATGTCTTAATGTCATTTTCTATTTTTTTTGTAGTTTTTAGTCTTGTGTGCTTTGTATTACTATTTTTTCCCAATTCGGGATATTATAGTGGTATCAGAGCTCATAGACTTGGCTCAGCCTGTGGAGCACGTGGTATATGACATCGAAGGATAGGCAGAATGTCACCTACTAGAGACAGAGGTATAGGAGCAGAGAAAGGAGGCTCGAGATTACAGCAGACCAATTAGACAACATTGTGGTGGAAGAAGAGAGAGGAAAGGCACCCATGGCAGAGGAAAAAGATGAGGGAAAGGAGTTTTCTCAACTCCTTCTGAAGTCAGTAAAAGAGCTCACCACGAGGATTGAGGAGATGGGGCAAAATATTGGCGAGGATAATAAGCACAAGGGAATTCAAGGGGAATTCCAAATTGGGGAAGGATCCAACAATTCACATCACCCAATCAGTCCTCACACTACACAACAGGTAGTGCCACACACTCCACGACGTTCTACCATCCCCAAATTTCTAAATTCAAGAGCAAGAGCAGGAGGTCCGCAAGAGCCGAAGGTGGCTCACTATGGAGAGTATTTTACGGAGTATCAGTCTTATGGGCCAGAGTTTGGAGGTGCTCTTACCTTCAATGAGTTTTGTCAGCTGAAGAACAACAACAAACCCAGAGGCCAGACCAGAGGAGGAGGGTACACGTAGGGCAATGACCTACAACGTACCGTGGGCAGGCTTTTACTACCAACTTTTGATGGGTGATGAAAATGTTCATCCAAAGCTTGGGTGGAGAAGCTAAACATTTATTTCTAGCTTAACCAGATAACGGAGGTAGAGGCCATCAAGGTGGTTGCGCTGCACTTAGAGGGAGAAGCCCATGACTGGTGGTTCCATGGGATGACTACGCTGGGTCACTCGGGAGTGACAACGTATGACGATTTTACCCATAGGGTGCTAGAGAGGTTTGATCGAAAGGATCCGAAAGAGAATTTTGTAGAGCTAACCAAGCTCAAGCAGATAGGGAACCCAGAGACTTACATCTCGAAGTTCCTGAGACTCTCGGTGATGGTTCTAGACTTGTCAGAACCAAGGAGGATCTACAGTTCATTGACAGTCTAGCAGAACCTTTGCGTGGACTAGTGAGGTCTACTTGGCCCACTACATTGCAGGATACAGTGGGGAGGACTAGAGACTTGCAAGATGCTTTTCTGAGGACGGGGGCTCCCATGCCCAACAGACTAGCATTCCAATAGAGAGGGAGAGATGTGAGAGCCCCACCCCCGAGAGGGAATCAGGGTCGAGGGCCTCTGGATGATGATACCTAGAGGGATTTGAGGCGGAGGAAGCTCTACTCCACCTGTCAGGAGCCATGGGCACCGAGTCACAGGTGTACCAGAGGGAAGGCACACTACATTGAGGTTTTCTTTGGTAGTGAGGAAGAAAAATATACTTTCTTTGAGATGGGAGGAGATACCAGCACAGGAGCTCCAAGGAGAACCCTCCACCACCACCTCCTCCAACAGCAGGAGGATCAGTGTTTGCACCTACCAGAAGGGGTCATTGCATCTTTGCGAGGGGTACCCAAGTACCTAACGCTGAGGGTTTAGGGGATAGTCCAAGGAAAGCGTGTCTCGGTGCTAGTAGACAACGGGGCTACACACAACTTCATTGATGCCAAAATGGTGTAGAGAAGGGGCATAAAGACAAAGAGCTTTGATGGGTTTTCTATGCTAGTTCCGGGGGCCAGGACCATGCAATGCATGTGTTATGTCCTAGCATTGACAGTGGCCATGGGAACATATTCATTGACAGACCATTTTTTTGTGGTCGATATTCCAGATACCAATATCGTGTTGGGGGTTTAGTGGCTCATCACCCTTGGTAGAGTCAGTACTGATTGGAAGACACTGGAGATGGATTTTGTGGATAAAAAGAGTGGGAAACAGGTGATGCTCAAGGGTATGCATACTTATCCCCCTTGGATAGGTTTTGTGCACAAGATGGAGGAAAACTTCCGACGGGGAGACATAGAGTGGGCAGTTGAGATGAGGATCTCAGATGTAGGTGTTTCCAGCTAGCCCACGCACCCATATATCCAGACTCTCCTAGAATGTTACTCTACGGTTTTTGGAGACATCCCACCAGGGAAACCACGTGACAGGGGATTTGAGCACACTATCGAGTTGGAGCACGAAATTCAGGCCGTGATCACCACCCCCTACAGGAATCCCAAGGCCTATAGGGACGAGATTGAGAGAGCTATCCACGAGCTCCTGGCATTGGGGCACATCAGGCCCAACACGAGTCCTTTCGCTTCTTCAGTAGTTCTGGTGAAGAAGAAGGATGGGACGCTGCGGATGTGCATAGACTACAGGGCCCTGAACAAGAAGACTATGAAGAACCGCTACCCTATCCCCAAGATTGATTAGTTGATGGATGAGCTAAGGGGAGCGAAGTTATTCTCCAAGATTGATCTAAGGTCGGGGTACCATTAGATCTGGGTGAGGGACAAGGATTTCCCCAAGACTGTGTTTCGATATCATTATGGTCACTTCGAGTTCTTGGTGATGCCCTTCGAGTTGACCAATGCTCCGACTACCTTCCAGTCTTGCATGAACCACATCTTCCGTGGTCAACTGAGGAAGTTTGTGTTGTTTTTCTTTGACGATATCTTGATATACAGTCGCACATGGGAGGAGCACTTACATCACATAGAGGCAATGTTGCGTATCGTGGAGGAGCAACAGTTCTACGCCAAACTGTCCAAGTGTGAGTTTCGTTTGACATAGATGCTCTATTTGGGGCATATCATTGGGGTGGACGAAGTGAGAGTCCATGAGGAGAATATTAGGGCCATCCAGGATTGGCCAGAGCCGAAGAATGTGATGGCACTTTGAGGGTTTGTGGGTATCTGTACCTACTACAGGAAGTTCATCAAGGGATTCTTGTAACTTGCAACACCCCTCACAGATGTAACCAAAAAGGGGGCTTTCAGTTGGACTGAGACTGCGCAGAGGGCTTTTGACAGGCTCAAGGAGGTGATGAGCAGTTGTCTGGTGCTAGCCCTACCTGACTTCACGTAGCCATTTGTTCTGGAGTGCGATGCTTCAAGAGAGGGAGTAGGCATAGTACTGATGCAAGGAGGGCACCCAATAGCTTTCGAGAGTTGGAAGCTATTATTGCATGAGAGACTATATCCCATATACAATAAGGAGATGTTGGAAATCATGCATGCATTGGATAAGTTTCGAGAGTACCTAGTGGGGAACAGGTTCCGGGTGAGGACTGATCAGAACAGCCTCAGATTTTTCCTTGAGCAGAAGTAGCTACAGGAGAGGTAGCATAAATGGG
This sequence comes from Pinus albicaulis, assembly GCA_034641835.2. Taxonomy (NCBI): domain Eukaryota; kingdom Viridiplantae; phylum Streptophyta; class Pinopsida; order Pinales; family Pinaceae; genus Pinus; species Pinus albicaulis. Next base: position 72,592 of record JAXQQM020071537.1, on the reverse strand, counting down.
TCAACAAGATCTAGGCATACGACTTTGACATTGAGTATGTCAAAGGGAAGAATAATGTAGTAGCAGATGCGTTGTCCCGGAGACTAGCGTCCCTCTCCTTGATGAGCATTGACGCAAATTGGAGGGCGTAGTTGCTAGTGGAGTACTCTAAAGATCAATTTTCATGTGAGGTGTTGGATGGGCAGGTAACAGATGATTGGTACTGGGTGATGGATGAGGTCATTTATTACCATGACTGGATCTTTTTGACGGCCAACTCTCGGTTAAGGGAGAAGATCTTATCGACAGCACATGACACTCCACTTTCGGGGCACCTGGGGTTCACAAAAACATACAAGGCCATCAGAGATAGGTTCACCTGGAAGGGCCTCAAGGAGACGGACTCCAGCATGTCAGGGAGTGCGTAGTTTGCTAGAGGAACAAGGGGGAGTTGAACCATATGACGGGGTTATTGCAGCTGCTTCCCATTCCGGAGGGGAAATGGGAAAGCATCTCGATGGATTTTATCACAGGGTTGCCCATGGTACAGGGAAAATATTGCATCTTTGTTGTTGTTGACCAATTAATGAAGTATGCTCACTTCTTTGCCATTTCAGCTCGGTACACGACCTCACAAGTAGCCGAGTTGTTTTTCAGGGAGATCTTCCGACTACATGGTGTCCCAAAGACCATAGTTAGTGACAGGGACAACATATTCATGGGAGGATTTTGGCAGGAGTTGTTCTGTTTGGTGGACACAGAATTAACTCCAAGCACGAGCTACCACCCATAGATAAATGGGCAGATAGAGATATCGAACAAGTAGTTGGAAGGCTACTTGCGAAACTATGTCATAGTGTAGCAAAAGGCTTGGTTGTGTTGGTTGCACTTGGGGGAGTATTGCTACAACGCCACCTTCCACATATCTATTGGTATGTCCCATTTTCGTTCTTTATACAATTATGATACATTATCTTTTGCTGATGCTATGTTTGGGGCAAGTAAGGCCCCTAGAGCCAAATATTGGTTCCAAGAGAGCCAGGAAATCCTCAGGGATCTCAAGGATAACTTGAGGATGACAAAAAAAAAAAAAAAAACATATGAAAACAGAGGCCGCGTGGAGAGACAATTTGAGGTGGGTAACTTAGTGTATCTTCGGCTTCTTCCATATAGACAGTCCATGCTGAAGCAAAAGGGAGCTGAAAAGCTCAAGCCGCGCTTCTATGGGCCATACAGAGTTATCTAGCCGGTTGGAGAGGTGGCATATGAGCTGCAGTTGCCATAGGGGAGCCTGATTCATAACATCTTCCATGTATCATGCCTGAAGAAGGCTTTGGGACAACAGGTGACAGCCGCTATGAAGCTCCCTCCTACAGATGATGAGGGGCATTTGGTGCTACAACCTGATGCCATCTTAGATACCAGGGAGAGACATTTGAGGAGTAGGGTGGTGAAGGAGTATTTGATCAGGTGGAGGAACCTTTGAGATAAGGATGCCACTTGGGAGTGGGAGAAGATCCTTCAGCATCCATCCTTGCAGTTGCTTGAGGACAGGCTACATTTTGGGGGGGAGGATTGTAATATTCCAAATTAGCAGTCAGCCAATTGGAATATTAATTTTGATTAATTTTTCCTTTTTATATTGTTCAACAGAAATAAAGTGGGTAAGGGGACCCAAAAATAAAACTATGAAGCTAAATTGCTTTCCTAAAGTCACTAGAGGCACATATTGAGGTTGAAGTGGGGTCCATGTGGCCACCCACAGGAATGGAGCAACGTCCTAGTGGCATCGTGGGAGAAGCAGCACAGTGGGCAGTGTAGTGAGCAGCGTAAAGATATGTCGGAGGACGAGCAGTGCAGTCCATGTGGGCCCAAGGGAATGTTGGAGGCTCAGCTTGGACAAAAGAGGGTGAGAGCATCTCATTTCTCATTCATTCATCCATCTATTTTCTGTCTGATTGATTGTAGCACGCTTGAGCTTTTTAGCCAAGTCTGCAATGTTTTTTAGCATAATGATTTCTAAGCAGAGATCTCAACCTCTACCTCGGGGGACTTTGAGTGCTTGCGCAAGAGAGGAGTCCTACTCATTTTGAGAGCAGATTGCAAAGCCATACCAGCAAGAGTCACGCAGTCCTTCAGGGTAGCGTAGAGGCTACACAGATAATGCAGGGATTGCATAGTTCAGTGGAGAGAAGGTGTCGGGAAGTAGGGGAGAAGTGAAGCTTCAGCTGGAAGATTTGGAGGGGAGGCTAGCCACCTCCTACCAGGGATTCCAGCAGAGTTTTGAGGGCACTTTTCCTGCAATTCAGCCAGGAGACCAATTCCCCTAGTAGAGCAACGTGCTAAGCCCAAGGGGGCTATTTTTCTGGGTCAAAAATTCTAGAAACCCTTCATGGGTTTTTGTGGGTTTTGTGAGTAGAGCCCAAGGTTCAAAGCTCGGAATTTCTTAAGCATAGGAGCAGGCCCAACTCTCAGTCTGATTCCATCCAGCAGTAGTAGTTCCAGCACTGGTAGTGCAGAGAGGGAGCCACATAGAGTGGTATTTCCAAAAGTGTTTATGTCCAGGTTTGAGCTATAGTTCAGCCTGTCTTGTGCAGGCCCAGGTGCCATCTTTCTGAGCACTTCTCATTGTACTCTTTCCAATAGATATTAATAAAATGGCTCAGATAATTTTGGCTTCATTTACTGTGTCTTAATGTCAATTTCTATTTTGTTATAGTTTTTAGTCTTGTGTGCTTTGTATTACTATTTGTTCCCAATTTGGGATATTACAATGCAAGAGTCAAAGGGGTGCAAGGCTGTGAAAAACCCATATTTCAAATTATTTGTGCAAATTCTTGAATGCATTCCTAACAACGAGGAATGCATTTTTATGGCCAAAAATATGATCAGAACAACCAAATTTGAAATAAATGTGGGAATAATGGGAGATATCAGGGCAATTAAGCTCTCTTTGTTTTCAACTGAGAAACTGAGGTCATCCCTTTTATATTGTGATGAGCCTAAGATGAATCATGTAGTATATGATAGCATTGTGGAATTAACCATAAAAAGAGGACCTAGAGGCAAACGTAAATAGGTACTAGCCATGACTCATACACTAGGTTCTAGTAAAAATATGGTGGTGGATGGGTGTGTATAGGATGATGGCTTATCCTTGAGATCTACACCTATATACTATAGTCAATCACTACACAAGAGCCTTGAAATAAGAAATGTTAAAAGATGAATAATTCTGTGTATTCTTGATGGAAATTCCACCCTATAGCAATCCATACCTTGATGTGTCCACAGTATTTTTTTGTAATCAAACATAGAGGAGGAAGGAATTGTACTGATGAAATAATGGAATGGTTGCATTGGGTCACTAACTTCTCCTTAGTGGTTTAATTTTACATATTGACTGTAATCAGACTTCTAGAGTTCTCAATAGTTTCCAAGGAGAACACTTGTCCCCAAGTTCTTGGGAGCCAGATGTTACACAACACTCCTTAGGTACCAAGTGAGGGATAACCATAGTAAATCAGTTTAAGAATGACACCCAAATATCTAGGTGACAACACATAAAGCAGAAATTTTCCTTTATGTTGAATGGAATAGCAATAAAGGTCAGTTCTTCACAGGTATACACATCAACTCACAGACCTGGACATTGCAAAGAATGGAACGTGTAATAGGAAAGAATAAAGATACCTTTGGATTATGGTTCAAACTTTGTGAAAAAGAAGGTGGACTAGGCACAATTGAAAATACCTGAGAATGAAAGATAAAAAACCTAATCCAAAGATTACTCTAGAGGGAAGTTGGTTTTAAAAGAGACTTAAGTTGTTCTAAGTTTCTAACTTGAAAACTTATCTAGAAAAAGTTAGTTTTAAAAGATATGAGGTACAATAATAGTTCCTCAGCAGAAGTGAGCTCACAAATAAGAACATCAATGCATAAAAGGAATATATAAAGTTTTGCAAAGGAAATATGATTCTATATAATATCGTCATCTATCAATAATTCACCTTAAATGTGTGACCATTGTCAAATGAAGTATTTAGCTATCTCTTTCAAATATATAAATGATAATATAGAGTGTCATGCATAATAATTCTTTGTCTAAACCTCACTATATGTTCTCTTCGCTTATAAATTGTAACCTTACTATCAAAACAAAATGTGAGAGCCCCAAGAGCAAGCCTCTTCTCACACATCCACACTTTGTCCTAGTTAATTCATTATCTTTATCGAGGTCATAGGAGTGTAAAATTAAAGGATGCATAGTTTGGATTTTATCATCTCATAATTTTGATAAAAATTGTGATCTCTAGTTGTTTAAAATGTATTTTTAAATGCATAAATGTATTCAACGCCCCTAAAAACATATGGGGCATCGGGATTCTACATATTAGACAATTCAATCTTAAACAAATCTGTCTAATTTCAAGCAAAATTGACCAGAAAAGATGCTCTGGAATAGGGCCAAAATATCTATTAGTTTGACTATGCTTAGTTAAAGTATCACTAAAAGTGTCCCTTCTCACACACCCACACTTTAATCTATTTAATTATTTATCTTTCTCTAAGTCATTCACACAAATAGTCCACTAACTATCAATATTCCATTAATTAGCATGAGAAAACACACTTTAGTGAGAGGTGTTCCTTTAAATTCAAGTAAACCCTGTAACAAACCTAAATTTCTAATAAAATGATTGGATTTGGCTAGCAGTACATACTTGGCGAGAGTTTTACAAAGTAAAAATTTTTTTTCACCAATTTTGTTTTATTAGAAACTCCCTTATTTTAAAAAAAATCAAAATTATAAATCAATCAAATTTTAGTTTATTAAATGGCCTATTTCTAACCAGCAAACCTAAGTAGCAAAGCTTACTTTTAAAATTTTTATGAAACTAAAAAAAATCCACCTTTGAATCCTAGTTATTAACTATATATGTAAAAATGTAACTCAAACCAATGAAAAGAAATGGGAAAGCAGATTTTTATATTCTTTATGAAATAATAACTTTTAAGACTAGTGTCTAGATTTTGGCCATGGATCCCAACTTTACTTGTAAATTAAAAAATGTAAATGATTTTATAATTGATACACTCCTAAGTGATATGACTTTCCTTCACCATAGAGTTTGTCCTACACTACTATGCGACATGACTTTTTCTTCACCTAGCAAACTGTGCTCTTTCAAATAGAAGCATCACCCAGTGCAAATTAAAAATGCTGTCACTCAACTCACTAACCTAGTTTCAAATAGATGCATCACCCAGTGTAAATTAAAAACACTGTCACTCAACTCATTAACCTAGTCAAAACTAAGTTTGTAGGGATAAATTAATGTCAATATCAACCTGCTTAACCTGCTTCCAAATTTTAGGTAAGATAATGTGGTTATTTTAGAATGAGATATGATCTTTTCAATAAAAAGTTATCCATGTCATTCATTAGAGGTAAGGGATTTATAGAGGGGCATTGAGTGGAAAGGAATGGTACACTTTAACCAAAATGAGAAAAAAATAAATAAATTTCACAATTAATTTTAAAAACAGAGTATATTAAAGAATTTCATTGCATATATGTATGGCTACATAATATCTTGAAAATTTTCTAGAACGGTAACTATTGTATAAGTACACATATCTACCGACAATTTATCTGCGGACAGTTATTGTAGAAACACACATATCTACTGACTTTTTATGATGGAAAAAGCAAAACCCAATAAATTGTAGGTAGTTGCCTACCTCAATCCATCGAGGACTTGGAATTTGATGCCATCGTAGCCCTGAACGGAGACTGTGTGAGGATCATTAAATGTTATCCAGTTCTTCGCACTGTCTCCGAGCTTCTCGACTTCACTCTGTCTCCAAACTTCTCGAAGCCATCTTTCTGCAAACTTCGCATAGTCCTCTCTGCTCACAAGTTCAACCAACATAACATATTTTATTCATTCCGTTCCCTCGCTTGCCCTGGTAAAAGCCATGAATCTATTGTTCAAACTGATTTCAATTGTAATAGTTCCGAGGAAAGATCTTTACATAATTTTAGAGCTTAGCCAGCCCTTATAGGCATCCTCTAGCGCTTGTGGAAGATCCCAGTGATACAGAGTCACATATGGCTCGATTCTCTCAAAAGGTTAACTCAATGAATCTACCAATCATCAAAATAAGTTTATCAGGACTTCTATTGGATTGCATACCGTTTTCCAAGAGAGCATGTATGAGCTTATTGTAATAATCTACTCCTGCATGGTTGATATCTCCACGTCCATCTATATATGCATTCACCTCTTAAGGGATGAGTATAACATAAAAGGGCAATGAGCAACATACCTGAAAGAAGAAGAATGAGAAGTATTGATAATCTTACTGGGGAATAAGCGGGACCAAGAGATGCAAAATCTGTAGGCATCCATCCCCATATCCACCATAAGCTGGATATCCTCCTGCACAACTTGTTGATCGCATAATTGCCATCATAAAAGACGGATTAGATACTTAAAGTCTTCAGTGCATATGCCTAAATATTCTCTCAAAAAATTTCTAGCATTGTGAGCTTCGTCTATTATTGTATAGACACTTAAATATGTCCTAATTTGTTCATGTTATATTAGTTAATAGAGGTACCTATCTGAATCAGTCGAGGGCCATTCCTTTGAATTTGATGTTGAAATAGTGCCATAGATTTCTCTGTGGGACTCGAACGCTTGCTTTACTTCCAAGGAAAGCAAAGCAACCATGTCTCACAACTGAACAAGTGTTCGGAGGATATGAAGATGAAGATTGATTGATACCTATACACGGTCAAATTAATTGCAGACTTCTCAATACTTAACTGCCTCTGTTTAATGTTTGCTGTATTTATCAGACGTAGGATCATTTCTTCAGCAGTGTACAATCCTGTATCCCCATGAAAATTTCATTCTTTTGTAAATAATGTCCACTGCGATGTATACTTCTCAGCAGAGCGATGTTATTCGTGAACACTTACACTCATGCGGGGAGCTAAAAAAATCAATTTAATATCCAAAATGATGGCTTACTGTCTTTTCCATGACATCTGGTTAGTGGGCTGGAAATAATAAAACATTTACTGTCTTTTCCATGACATCTGGTTAGATGAAAATAATAAAACATTAAATAGACATGACTAAATATTAAATCAATTATTAATTTAATACCATGAAATGAATAAAAAATAAATACCTTATATTGCATAAATATTTATTAACAGTGCAAAATAATTTTTTCTTATTTGAAGACTGCCCATGATAGTACTATACCGCTGAGACAACATAATATCGGCCTGGTACAATACAACAGGACTGCAAATTGTGCTGCTATATCCGCTGGGACCATATATTTTGTACTTCTATATCGGCTGGGACCATATAAACTGTAAAAAGGGCTTAAAATTCTATTGATATAGGGGAGAGTCGCCAATTGTTAAACACGCTTCCCTCCACCTCAGCGAGCAACGTGTAATGTCACGAGGCCGTTGTACGACAGGTGTCCATTTCAACCGGCCACGTGTTGGGTTGGTGCCACCATTAAATGCGGGAATTTACTGCAGGTTTAGGGTTTGGTCTGGCGGTTTAACCGGGATGAGGTCTTACTCCCATTCATTTTTGCTCGGGCCCGAAGTGTGGGCGTTCGGCTCCGCCGCTGGTGGTGGTTGCCGGTACCAGAACTTGTACGCCCTATCGCCATTTGCTGAATATTGTTCAACATTTCCTTGCCCGCCATTGCTGGTTGTCTGTTTCGTGCAGTTTCTATACCTGTTCGCCGGTTCCGCCATGTTTGTGTTGTTGGGTTTGAACCTTTGTCAGTTGCTGAATGTTGTAGCTCGCAGGGGGTTCCTATTCTTGAATGCGAAGTCTGCTATTGGGTCCGCCTTTCCTCTGATGCTGGACTGCCAGCTTATCGATTGTTGTCTACAAGGGTTTCGGTCTGCTTGCTCTGTTTTATCGAATTCTTCAGGTTTGTCTGCAATTCGTTCAATTTTTACTCTGACAATGCCATTTTTGTTGAGAAAATTCTAATTTTCTTGTTTTTTTGTAGGTACAGGGTTCCATGGTGGGTGTTCGCATTGGTTCCAGGGTTCCAGGTTCCTCAGCGGCGACGCCGTGCAACCTTTGCACTTCTCAACCTCTGCGCTTCTCGGTGACCTCTGGTAGGATTCACAATCCTACCAATCATTTGCTGTGTTTTTTAACACTTATTCCCTGTGTTTTTTAACACTCCCAATCGTTGTTCGGTGGAATTTAGCTCTTCTTGTTTTCTTGTAACAGTGAATGGAATTTTTGTGGGTTTATATGTGGTGGAATTTATGTTTTTTATCTGTGGGTTTAGGGGTTAGGGTTTGGTTCTGGTACTTGGCAGAGTTTGAGGTTGTTTTGCTTAGAAGAGCTGCAAACCTGTAATATTGTTTGTTAGAAATGACACCAAGCTATGAGGTTTCAATGCAAGGTTAATGTTAAGGATCCATTTTAGGTGTAGGAAACATAAATGAAAACAAGAAGGAAACTCTGATGCCGCAAAAATACATATAATTAAGGATCCATGGAAATCACCAGATTTGAATGCAAAAATATTATATATTGAAGGATCCATGGTAGGGGTTGATTGCCTAGTTAAACCCTTTTTTGCCCGCATCTGTCTCTTACGAGCCTTGCAATGGCCCACCCACAGTGCCTTGCAATGGCCCATCTTTACTCCAGACTCTAAAGATACTCTTTCAAAATGAGAATTTTGTTCTATTTTTTAAATCTCCATGCACATACTTTTATTAATGGAGAGATCAACAGTTCCTATCTTCTACTCCTTGCTTTTTTCCACTAAAGCTCTTCCTCAGTTATAACCTATAAATTCGAAGAATGAATGGTTGAATGTACCTGAAAATGAACAACTGTGGTCCTCCAGCAGGGATGCTACATATAATTTAGAAACATGAGCAACCTACTATTGTCTGCATGCACAATTGGATAATGTGCAAGTCTGCTGCATAGATCTGGCCCGACGAATAGTTGCCGTTAGGGTGAAATTTCTTCTACATTATGATGTTGTCATGTTTAAGGAGATGTTTGGTCTTGATCAAATATGAGACTCAACAAAAGTAAAATGGGTTTTTGAATTAATGAAATGGAGTTGCTTTTGGACAGCAGAACTGCAACTGACTCAACAAAAGTAAAAGGGGTTTTTGAATTAATGAAATGGAGTTGCTTTTGGACAGCGGAACTGCAACTAACTGTTGAAAATCCCTTATTCAACTAAAACGTTTCTATTGCTATCCACCGCTAAAACGTTTCTATTGCTATTGAGTAGCTTCTTTTATTGCACTATTGGCTACTAATAGGCCCTCACTTCCTTACTGTGAGCAACACACTAATAGGCCCTCACCTCCTTGCAATATGGCTACTAATTACTTAGGCAAATGGAATGTACATATTGTGGACTTGGTGGACATGGATATAGTAGTGTTACTCCTATTGAGCTTGAGAGGATGCTAGTTATAGTAGGCCTGGGATATCTTGAGCCTTCTACTGCAATTTTACATGAATTAGATTGTGCACTTTTTGCTAATTCTGCCTGTTTGTAGTCTTCTTTTGAGGCATGCTTGTAATCTTGGCACGGCCCTTTTTTGAGCCATTTCCCTCTTGTGGTGCGTGCAACCAGGGCACATTTTTCACCACCAATTTTGCAGGCTTTTGGGCATGTTTTCAGCAGTTGAGTGAGTAGCAATGCTATCATATTTTCATTATGTATTCACTTATTTTACAACATATTTTGAGCATTTTTTACAGTGTATTTTTGCTAGTTTAGGCATGTTTTACAAAGAGGTAATTATTTTGTTGTTTCAATTTAATTACTGCTGAAACAAATTAAATTTTTTGGAAGGTTTCTTGTTTCTTCTTTGAAACATGGCTTGTTATTTTGATAGAGATTCATGTCTTGTTGTTGGTCATGGTAAAAATTATCAGGAAAATATTGATAATTGGACCTTGCAAATTAACAAGATGGATGAAAACTTGAGTCTTATCAATCAAAATCCCATGATTATTTAAGGGACAATGACACGATACCTAATTCTTTGCAAAAGCATGTGCAACATTTGCTTGAGTAACTTCTTTTCTTGCACTATTGGCTACTAATAGGCCCTCACTTCCTTACTGTGAGCAACACACTAATAGGCCCTCACCTCCTTGCAATATGGCTACTAATTACTTAGGCATATGGAATGTACATATTGTGGACTTGGTGGACATGGATATAGTAGTGTTACTCCTATTGAGCTTGAGAGGATGCTAGTTATAGTATGCCTGGGATATCTTGAGCCTTCTACTGTAATTTTACATGAATTAGATTGTGCACTTTTTGCTAATTCTGCCTGTTTGTGGTCTTCTTTTGAGGCATGCTTGTAATCTTGGCACGGCCCTTTTTTGAGCCATTTCCCTCTTGTGGTGCGTGCAACCAGGGCACATTTTTCACCACCAATTTTGCAGGCTTTTGGGCACGTTTTCAGCAGTTGAGTGAGCAGTAATGCTATCTTATTTTCATTATGTATTCACTTATTTTACAACATATTTTGAGCATTTTTTACAGTTTATTTTTGCTAGTTTAGGCATGTTTTACAAAGAGGTAATTATTTTGTTGTTTGAAGTTAATTACTGCTGAAACAAATTAATTTTTTTGGAAGGTTTCTTGTTTCTTCTTTGAAACATGGCTTGTTATTTTGATAGAGATTCATGTCTTGTTGTTGGTTATTTTGATAGAGATTCATGTAGTGTTACTCCTATTGAGCTTGAGAGGATGCTAGTTATAGTAGGCCTGGGATATCTTGAGCCTTCTACTACAATTTTACATGAATTAGATTGTGCACTTTTTGCTAATTCATCTACTAATGATATGCAAGAGCTTGAGTCTAACACTTAAAATGATTTTTCACATATTGATTTGCAAAAACCACATGTTGCATCTTTTGTTCAACTAGCATTGGATTCTTCACCAACTACATCTTAATTGTATTGGCAGCCTCATCATTGTGGTTGGAGGCATTCTCGCTCTCTATCCAAGTATCACTATTTTATGCCAATGATTCTTCTTACTAATCTATGAAGAAGAGGCCAAAAAATAAATAATGGATTGATGCTGAATACTAGGGCTTGTTGTTCTAGTATTGCCAATTGGTCATGGCATAAGAAGTGATAAAAATATGGCTAGGAAGATATCTTGCTTATTAAACAGTCTTCAAAAACTATGACAACCCTATCACAGTCATTCTAACATATCACCGATTTGAAACTAGTTTTGTCTCATAAAAAATTAGCTCCTAGGGATGTTCATAAACAATCCCTTAAAAAAATATACATATAGATATTCACATTTAAACAGTCCCATGATTATACTTAGTGTAGTAGAAAGGAAATTTGAGATCTATTAAGATATAAAAGTCCAAACATATAGTCCATCCAAAAATCCACATCATAATGTGGTTACATCCAAAAACATCTAACACTCCATAACTGTTGACGCCCTACTCTCCATATCTTGCAGCGTTTGACAAGTAAATCAAATTGAATCGTTCCATTTCGGGAATCCATGGCGCCATGGCGGATTGTACCAGGGATTTCTGAGAACCAAGTAAGACACTTAAAGTGTTTCTGGTAGAATAATTCCGTGTTACCAGAAACACAATAAGTGTCTTACTTGGATCTCAGAAATCCCTGGTACAAGCCGCCATGGCGCCATGGATTCTCGAAATGGAACGATAAAAAGTATTTACTCTGTCAAACACTACAACATATGGAGAGTAGGGCGTCAACAGTTATGGAGAGTAGGGCGTCAAAATTCATACTTTGGGAGTCTTGTTTGAGATGATCCCAACAAATAGAAGTTGGGTAATGGATCCAACTAGCTGCCTATAATGATGTACGAAGAGATTGTATCTATTGAACCCTTAGATTAACATCTCATGTTAGGTAGATATAACCAGATTGGTTTTGATTATGTTGTTAGGCTACCTTATTTTCCTAAAAAAAAATGATTTAATTATGAAAAACAAAATTACATTCACTATGTGTTTTTCTACATTTCAGATATATCCTTAAGCATAGGAAGTGATAAAAGTATGGCTGGGAAGATATCTTGCTTCATAAACAGTCTTCAAAAATGTCAATATGATAGCCCTATCACAATCATTCTAACATATCACCGATTTGAAACCAAACGTAGAGTCCATCCAAAAATCCACATCATAATGTGGTTACATCCAAAAACATTTAACACTTCTATTCTTTATGGCCTTGAGAATCTTCAGTGCCAAACCCTGAGTTTCCTGATTGAGCCAAGTAGGTTGGCCTTCCCAAGAAGGCTTGATTAGGTGGTGGTTGATTGCTGCCATATAATTGAGACCAATTTGTCCCTTCCATCCATGGAGGAATTGAGTACCCGTACCTCACACTTGCGTTAAGTGGAGGTGTGTGCTGAGCATACATTGAATTCAGACCTCCTGTGGTAGGAATAAGGCAAGTGGGTAAACCTCGATTTTGATACTGAGGCACTTGAATGTTTATGAGGTCTTGGAATAATGTTGTATTATTTGCAATGTTGTCCAATGTGTTGGACATGTTCCTAAATTCATTCTCATCAACTGTGCTTGCATTTATGTCAACCATACGAGTCAACCCTTGTTCCCTTTCAAGCATTTGTTGAGCCTTCCTTGCTTCCTTTTCCTGTCTTGAGATTTGTTTTTGTTGCTCCTTATCTTGCCTTTCTCTCTCTCTTTCAAGCCTTTCATCTGCTCGACGTTGTGCTGCAATGGCCCTTGATACCTTCTTCTCCTTGGCTTGATCCTTTTTTATTTTTTTTTATTTTTTTATTTTTTATGTTTTAATTCCTGAATTTCCATTTTCTTATTTTCAAACTCAACAAGGAGCTTTATATAGTCTTCAAAGGTGAGTAACTGTGAACTTCGCCCCAAACGAAGACTATTGGTTGTTCCTTGCTTCTTTTTCATTGAAACTCTTTCTACCGGTAGCTTTAAGAACCGCCCAAGTAACTTCTCCCTCCCTCCCACCTGCATGTCATTGCTTGGCACTTCAGTATCCGTGGCACTTGATTGAACTATATTTTTTTCTTCATCTGCTGCCTCATTATGTCCTCCATCTTCTTCCATTGATCTATTGTCTACAAAAAAATGAACAATTTCACTATTCAATTCAGCCACTTGTGAATGCATGTTCATGCTTTGTTCATTGATTCTTGAGACACTATGGGCGTTCAAATTAATCATGTTTTCTGCCAGCCATGATGGTGGGTTTACTTGTCTAGGCAATGACAATTGGTCATTTTCAATTTCATGCCCAATATCAGCAATTTCATTTTCTGCATTAACAATATCAGCATTTTCATTTTGAACTAAATCTGCATTAACAATATCAGCAATTTCTGTTTCAACAAAATCTGCATTCTCAACTGCATGTTCAACAGTGTTGCCATCAATTTGCTGACAAGTATACTATGTTTCACATACCTGCTCATCATCATCAGCATATAACTGTCCTTGAGAGAGGGAAATTATATTATCAGCTGCAACCACATCATCATGTTCATTTACTTCTTCTTCCACTTCCTGTCTTTCTTCCTGACCATCCACATGGAAAGCTTGGCTACAAGCAGTATCATGCATAAGAGCATCATAATTTAGTGGCCATATTCTTGTCCTTCTAAAGCCAGCCTTGATATTTGATGGTGTCAGAGCCCTTTTAAAAGCCTTACTTGCAAGCTCTGCTAACTCGAACCTTTTGACCTCAACCCCTGGATTCTTTGCCATCCATGCAACACGTTCTGACCTGAAATAGTTTTTGAAAGGGCCAAACACACTAACATCAAGTGGCTGCAATCTGTGAGTGGTATGAGCGGGCAATGTTAAAAGGTCAATGCCCAAATTGTATGCTTCCTCAATTGTTTGTAGAGCCATGTGGCTTCCATGGCCATCTAATATCAACAGGTGTCTGTTATTAGGTGAGACACCACCCGGCACAAATGCAGCAAAGTGGCAAAGCCAATTTAAAAACAGTGCTTTATTCATCCATGCATGGGGATGTGCAACCATGCATGCTCCAGGTTCACAGTTTTGTATATAATTTTTCAACTGATTTTTACCTTTGAAAAGATAAAATCCTGGGATTGAAGCACCAATTGCATTGACACAACATAAAATGGTTATCCATTCCCTGCTCTTAGGCAAAATCTTTGGCACGTTTCGGCTACCTCTTTTCGCAATTACCCTCATGCCACAATTCCTTCCCGCCTGTAAACCTGTTTCATCACAGTTCCATATATGGTCTGCAGCATACGAATTTTTATCATATGCACTAGAAAGAGTGTCATAGAACTTACATACAACTGTAGGGCGCAAATTTAATGCTCTGTCTCTGTCAAGGCCCTCAGCTGTACGCAATACAAGGTCTGGATGCCTTTTTTTAAACCCAAACCACCATGATTTACCAGGAAACCCATCTTTGAATGGGTTTGGCCTCCCTTGACAGATTTGAGCAACTCTAGATTTGAGTTGTATCAACTCTAGCCCATGTCCCAATTGGGCCATTTCTTTACACCACTCAACCACCTCGGCCTCCTCCTCTTCAGTCATAACTGTAACAGGCCCTCTACGTTTGGTGTGAGTCAGCCCATTTATCTAATAATGTATTGATGAAGGGGGAATAGTATGCTTCTTTGCAGATGCCCGAACAGAATATCCATTGAACTCTATGTCGTCAATTGCAGCTAACATTTCTTCTTTTGTCCAACCTCTTATAGCGTTCATCTTTTTAGTTGAAGTTGCACCTTGGACTGTGGTTGACGGTGGCTCTGTGGCTGATGGTGCCACAACATCAGCTTCAGCCACATGCTCATCGTCAACAACATTTCCTGGAGCATTGGTGACATTGACATCACCTGTTCTTTCTTCGTCTGATGAGGTGCATCGCAGTTGGGCACCCCTGGTCACTTTTCTGCCACTTCTCCTTGTGCGAGCGACATAACTCACTCTTGCCATGGATGCAACTACCTGTAGGCTGCAAAAGCACCAATTGCAAGTTGTTATTCATAATTGAAAAGAAGGATTGTTTTCATATGATGAATACAGCATCTATGCATAGCAATTGCAGATATATATGTTAATTTCAAATGCTACAGCTTCTATTTTCAGCTACTGCAGATATATATGTTAAATTCAAATGCTACAGCTTCTGTGCTCAACTCCCTATTGCAGATTTGCAGATTTGTTTTCAGCGACCTATTTATTCAAGGTTTTGTAATTTCTAGCAACCTATTTATTTTAATTCCGATCGGTCACTCAGAGATTGATCTATAGTTGATAGTAACCAGGTTATGTATGAACTGGCAAGAGTGATTGTATGAACTGGCAAGAGTGATTGAAAAAGTTTCATTCTGTTATAAAAAAATACAATACCAGTAATGAAGGCTTCAATGATATGAAATGGTTTGAGTTTATTTTTCTGAATCCATCTTATTGAATTTTTTTTTTAAGATTTAGATTACAAATAGAATACAATTGTGATTTGAAATGGTTTAAGTTTTTTCTTTAAGATATCTTATATTCAAAAAAAAAAAAATTCATGTCAAATATATGGAAGCATTGAATCAAATCAAACTATCAGGTGTGATTCATCTTCAAAATAAATGAATAATCATTGAAAACCTAAACATGAAAATTTTCAATAGGATAAATCTAGGAAAAAAAACTTGAAAAATACAGTACTTTTTACTTGCAAGAAATTCCAGTGTAAAGGCTAAACATGACCGATCCTGCCCTCTGTTGGAGTACCTGACTTCTGAGCCAAACTTTACACAGTGGATCTCCAATCAATTGTAATATTTTCCAAGGTCATTGTTGTCTTAGCTATATAAATTCATACAGATACCATGACTGTATTTGGAAACAAGGAGCAGCTTTCTTGGTATGGAGAGGTTTCAAAACATTTTGGAGGCTATAGACAGTTGCCAAAGGTACGAATTCAATTCTGTATATGTACATGCAGGGTGGGTTTTTCTACAAAAATTGTAGTGTTTTTTATCCAGTTTTCAATGAATAGCAAGCATATTATTATATTTTGCAAAATAATATTTTGGTTATTTCTTTGAAATTGATCCATGTTGAGTAAATAAGTTCTATGTTTACTCCTTTGGATCTTATTGGCATCCACATTTCTTTCGATTTTTCAATCTTTATGACAAATACGTTTAAGATCATGCGTTTAAACAGTACTACTGATCCCACTGTACAAACTAATGCTATTCTATTGTTATGGTTACACCTTATGAAAGCTGAGATGTGATTGATTACTAATTACACTATCTCTATAACTAAGATGTAACTCCATTGAATAAGCTGACCAATAGCTATACCACATATAAAAAACAGATAACTAGTCTGGAAACATCTAATCATGATTACTAGTTATGTTTACATAAGATATGATGTTGTATTATGTGCAGAACATAGGGTACCTTCTCTATACATAAGCTATTATAGGAGGGGTTCAATTTCCATTGCTTAAGGTGATTAGTGACATATAAGGTACTACTATGATGCTATGTTTAAGCTTGATATACGTATTGATTACTAGTCTCTACTGTGCCTTATTAGTATAACTCTTATTGTATATAGATAGATAAATGGTATTACTACTAGAACATTGTTATCTCTGCTGTAACTAGTATTCCAAGTGAATCCATCATAACTAGTTAAAGCAGGTGATACTAATTATGGAAACACTATACGGGGCTTCTATCTTATGTATTCAGTATAAGTCTGCTTAACATGTAAGCAATAGATATGGGTGAATAAGCAGATAAAACTCTTCTACTAGCTCTATGTGATTAGATTGATTAGATGAATACTGGACACCTTGGTAAGAGTTTGTATTACCTGAAGTACTGTAGATATACTATTGTAAACAAGATACCTTAGTTCAATGAACCTATAGCATTAAATAACATACCTTAGTTCATTAACGTGGATTTAGGTATTTCTGTGTTGCTCTTTCAATTTGTATCTATGAGTTTGGGACCTGTGTCTAATTTCCACAGAATTGTGATCCAAAACATTTAAGTTGTCTAGTATTATGGATGAATGTCAGAAATAACTGAAATAAAGACTCATAAATCACTGAAAACTGAGACTCAGAAATGAAAATAAAAGTGTAAGAAAGCTGAAATAAAGACTCAAAAATTAAAATAAAATTGTAAGAAGGATGTAAACTAACCTGAATATACTGTGTTCTTTTTTGGGGTGTGTTCTGTCTGGGTTGTCTCCAAGGTTGGGTGTGTTTTGTGCTGGATTGTCTCCAAGGCTGGTGAATAACTTGAAACTGAAAAATGTAACTTCAACAGTGGTTGAACTTCTTTTATAGTTATTTGCAGTTGAATTTTATTGGTGACAATGATGGACATGGATTGCAATGGCTTCATTTTGCATGTGTGATCGGGATTGAATTTGATGTGATCTAATGGCTGAGAATTTTTTTTTGTTGATCCATGTGTTTGATCTGTTTTGATAGGAAATCATTTATTGAATTTATTGGGTGGGTGTCATTTATTGTACACAGTGGGTTTAAATGTTGTTATGGGGTGGGTGTCATTTATTGAACACAATGGGTTTAAATGTTGAATAACACAGCAGTTATGGTTGACATACATTTCTTTTTATTATGTGCAGGTATTGATATTTACTTCTCATACACAACATCAGAGCTGATCAGATGGGTTGAAGTGACTAGCTTTTTGTACTTATTGACTTGACCATTTTGGAAGGAGAAATGGTTTTATGAGTTTTCTAGTTTAAATGTTGGGATTTGTAATCTTGATACTTATTAAGCTATTTATGGACAATTGTGGGTTATTTATGGACACATGTGGGCCCGGTCAATGACTTGGGAAATTTTGAACATAATTTAATATATATTTGAACTTCATGTTATTTTATTCTGTTTAATTATTGGTTGCATATATGTCTATTTTTGGTGGGTTGATGGGACCAGTACTATAACAATTACTGGTCCCTGCACAAGATTAGACAACTCTCCCCTATCTATTTATTGTGCGACTCTATGAATTGGTTTTGATTTGCTTGACTCTTAATTCTCACGAAAACCTTAAATTCCAATTTTATTTAATATCAATGTATGTTTTTCATCGATGGCCAAGGTATATTTATATACCATTGGGTGATTACTATTAATATTTTGGATAGAAATGAATATAGGCATTACTAGTTTGAATGCATACCAACTAACTTTCAGAGTTACTCTGTCATTTTCCATAATTTCTCTTCATCATCCTTGGTATTAAGTGTTATTATTCAATTAGTCTGTGATAAAGTTGAATATCCGTCTGCATTTTGGATTTAAATTAAACATTTTAACAATTCATAGGGGCTTTTACTAATTTACTTATTAATCTGAAAAATGAAAATTAGAGAACCAAATTAAGGAAAAACAAAAAAAGACCTTCACAAATTCCAAGATTGATTAAAAAACAGATTATGTATGCAAAGAATTTCATAACATATGTGTATGCTTGTATATTCTCTAGAAAATTTTCTAGCTCTATTTTTAACTATGGTATAAACACATATATTTACTGAGTTTTTTTTGATAGAAAAAAGGAAAACCTAATACTTACCTACCTGAATCCTTTGAGGGCAATTATCTGGAATTTGATGTTGAAATAGTGTTACTGGAGCCATCTTCATTTATCTGTCCATTACTCCAACTTTGCTTTAGAGGAACTGATTTGAAAGATGGAAATTAGAGAACCAAACAAAAAAAGGTTTAAAATACTAGATAACATTCTCATTTAAATCTACTTATCTACTATTTACTTTACTCTCTTATGATTGCTACTCTTATATAAATAAGTTTGTAATTAATATTTTAAATCTAAAATTTAATATTCTTAAAAATAAAATTATAAATCTAATTTTTTTTTTTTTTAACTACGAACCTATAATCAAGGAAAAAAAAAACAAAACATAAAATATTATCATTAAATGACATATCAACACACAAACAATAAATATACAAATCTACCCCCTTCAATTTACATTGAACAAAGGACTCTCCATCACAACTGAGGTTGTTGTGAGGTATGCTGAGATCATCATCACGTTCTGCAGCGATTATCGGCCTCTGTACCTTTTTTCACAGAAAGGTACATCGTACATCTATCTCCGTCATACTCTTCATTTAACATCGTAGCTAAGATTTAGCGGCGAGTCTTATTTCAGCTGCCATAGGCCCATTAATGCGGCCAGGCAGCTGATGCCTGGCCGCATTAATGGGCCTATGGCAGCTGAAATAAGGCTCGCCAGATTTAGCTTTCCCAAATTTTGTTTTATTCAAAACTTTTATATTTAAATTAAAAAATCAATATTATAAAGTAAAACTTTAATTTTTAAAATTCTAATCTCTAAATGGCCAAGAGAAGTTGCACCTCTTATCCCTAAATAATCACTTTTGAGACCATAAATGTGTGATTAGTCTTTGCCGAAAGTAAAGAGTGCAGATGAATTTGGCTTATTGCGCTTCATCATTAATTGTATATGTAAAAATGTACCCGAACCAATGAAGAGATGGTGAAAGGTTGGTTTTTATATATTTTTAATAAAATAATAAAATCTGTAAAATTATAACTGAACCAATGAAAAGAAGATGAAAGGTTGATTTCTATATATTTTAATAAAATAATAAAGTCTGCTATCTGTGGTTAGCTCTGACACAGAGTAAAGATTCCAAAGGATTTCCGCCTTTGGTCCTCATCATTAAACTCTGAATGATCATATAACTTGTCTCCACCATAGCCAAATCTTCCAGATTACGTGTTAATTTCCTTCCAACAAAGACTATTACTAAAAAATACCATGTAAGTCAATTAACTCCCTAACCTAATTTAACCTAACGTTTGGGTAGGGTTAATTTAGGCATTAACCCACACTTCCAAGTCTCAACTATGATAACGTGGTTTCCAGAGTAGCCATTAGCAGCTTGACCAGAGTAGCCATTAGTAGCTATGATGACGTGACCGGAGTAGCCATTAGTCATTAGTGCAGTTTCCTCAGTTAAAGAATGATGAATATGTAAAACATTCTACATAATATAACAATGTTCTCGCCTTTTTTTTACTGAAAAAAAAAACGTGGTTATTTTAGAATGAGATAATGTGGTTTCAATTAAAATCCCTCCACGTTATTTATTCGAGGTATGACGACAACCAGTTTGAGGGTGGGATTTATATATGGAGGAACTATGAGGGAGGGATGGGATACCTAAATCAAAATAAGAAGAAAAACAGAAGTAAAAGAAATTATGTAATTATTATAAATTAAATTATATATGTAAAGAATTTCAGTGTATATGTATGTCTTGCTGTTCTCTAAAATTTCTCAGGTTGCGGCTATCCCTAAATTATTTTATGGACACATATATTTACGGATGTATTCATGTTTGAAAAAGGAAAACTGAATAGATTACATGTACAGTTAATTAATAGAGGTACCACCTGAATTCGTAGAGGGTTCCCTGGAATTTGATGTTGTCATTTCTCTCTGCTAGAGTCGAATGTGTCCGTTGCTTCCCAAGAAGGGATCTAAATAAATGATGAATACAAACAAGATAAAGCAAAAAATGCCGTCTTATAATATTATCATTTAAAATCAAAGGGATGGCATTATCATTTAAAATCAGAAGAAAAGGAAGTAAAAGAAATGCTAAGAATAATTAAAAAATCATTTAAAATCAGAAAATAAAGTCATTTAAAATCAGAAAATAAAGAAGCTGAAGAAATACCTTGATTAATTGAAAAACAGATTTGTAAAAAGAATTTGGGTGTATACCTAGATATTCACTTCAAAATTTCGTAGTACTCTGAATGTCTTGTTGAGATTTTCAGTTTTATTAAAATAGTCAAAAATCTCAGTAGGTGACAAAAATTAGGAATTTGTTGCTAGATTAGCTCGAGGTTGTTGGGAGGGAGTTAATGCATCCTAAATTTGATGTGAGAGGATTTATGAGGCAGTTAGATTCTCCTTGCTATATAACAGGTATCCATACGGATGGTTTGAGTGTGAGGAGTGTGAGAGTTTGTAATCTCCTGTTTGATTAATAAAGAATTGTCAATGCCTATGTTGTGTGGACGTAGCCCAGAATGGTTGGGTGAACCACGTTAACCTCTGTGTTTCCTGTGCATGATTTATTTGATGTGTATATGTTTTTTTGTATGCTGTGCATCTGATCTCCAACAATTGGTATCAGAGCGTGTTGGAGGAGCGCGCAGTGGAGGAAGTGCGTTTTGCTGCGTGGAGTTATTAAAAATCGTTGCTGGTGCGTAATGCTGCGTATTGCTGCCTGGTGCGTTGAAACGAATCGCCTACCTGCGTTGTTAATTGCTGGCGTATGACTATTTGTGAGTGCTGGTGCGTATTGCTGTATGCTGCGTGGACCTGCGTGGAGGTGGAGCGCTGGTGATGTTTTTCATTTAATTGTTGGAGCTGTCCAAACTGCGTGGAGATTATTTGTTCTGTGCGTGGGAGGTTTAAACAGCGTTGTGACAGCGTTGAATGGTGGGATTAAACTTTGCCGTGGACCTGCGTGCTAATGCGAGATGCCTACTGTGTTGATTGCTGGTGCATGTTGATTGCCAGAACACGCAGGAACACTGTTGCGCAGCGTTGAAATGCAGAGAGGCGTAGGCGTTGGCAGCGTTGACAGGTAATAGAATGCCGTGAGTCAAGTTGACTTCTGAACGCGTGGAGGTGCTGGTGCCGGATGCGTGGTAAATCAATATGCCATATGAAAATCAGTTTATGCAGAATGCACGTGAGTCAATTTTTTATGCCATCGGTTTTATAAATCTGCCAATCAAATCAATTTTATGCCATGGATTTTCTAAAGGCATATGGTAAATCGATATTTGAAATGGGTACGATTTCAAATTGGTCAGTTTCATAAAACCGATATTTGAAATGGGTACGTTGCCATATGATTTAAGTTTTTGATTTAAAAAAAAAAATCGATTTGGAGTTTATGAAATCGATTTGGAGTTTTTAAAAGGGTCACATATGGTATGTGTTTTTTAATTAAATCGATTTTATTAAAAAGTCCTTTTTTATAATGTTTAAAATGTAAATGCCATTTACATTTGGTTTTTTAAGTGAAAGGCCTTTTTTTTTTATAAGGTGAAGGGTGGCATTTAAAAATTAATTTGAATATTGCCATTTGCATATGGTATCAAATGAAAGGCACTTTAAAAGTGAAAGGAAATATATATATTTTTTAAAAAAGGCATTCTTTATTTAAAAGTTGCAATTGGAGGTTGTTTTTTGCGACTCGATATGGCAAAAACACAAAGTGCCCGTTTTGAGATCGAGTTTGACGATGTGGTTGGAGCTTTGTTGTCCGAGGAGACCAGGAAGCGGTCGAATGCTGACACCTCTACGTCAGAGGCAATGATGGCCAGAGGTCGCTCAAGAGAGAGACACTCCGGGGGTAAGCATAGCAACTCTTGTTCAAAGTCTAAAGGAAAGAAGACAAAGGTGAAGTGCTGGCATTGTGGGAAAGCTGGACACTTGAAGAAAGACTGCTGGAAGAGACAGCAAACAGAGAAGAAAGCAGATTCTTCGACAGAGAAGAAGGAGGCAAATGCGACAGATACAGGTTCGGCATCTGGTTCAGGTATGAGCGACGAAGTGTTGTCTGTTAATATGTCAAATCATGATCAACATTGGTTGTTAGATTTCGGTGCATCAAACCACATGTGTATTCATAGAGAATGGTTTAAGACGTATAGATCAGTTAATGATGGAGTCGTGTACATGGGTAATGATGTCACATCTAATATTGTTGGGATAGGAAGTATACAACTGCAAATGTTTGATGGCACAACTAGAATATTAACAGATGTGAGACATGTTCCAGACTTAAGGAAAAAACTAATTTCTTTAGGAGCATTGGATACGAATGGATATAAAACTGTAATTCAAGGTGGAGTTATGAAAATCTATAAAGGTATTTTACTAGTAATGAAAGCTAAGAAAGTAGGAAATCTATTTCAGTTAGAAGGAAGTACAGGGTCAGATTTTGTGTCTACTGTGTCTGAACATGACAGTAGTTCCATTCACTTATGGCATCAAAGATTGGGGCATATGAGTGAAAGAGGGTTGAAAATTTTGGCTGATCGCAAGTTACTTCCAAATCTGAAGTCTGGAAAGTTAGATTTCTATAAACATTGTCTGTTTGGCAAACAAAGTAAACAAAAATTTAAAACAGGCAAACATACTAGTAAAGGGATACTTGATTATATTCATTCAGATGTGTGGGGTCCAGCCCCTACAGCGTCATATGGTGGCTCGTCATATTTTGTATCGTTTATTGATGACTTTTCTAGGAAGGTGTGGGTCTACATGATGAAAAAGAAGTCTGATGTTTTTACAATTTTCAAACAGTTTAGAGCATTGGTAGAAAACAACACTGGTAGAACTATCAAATGTTTAAGAACTGACAATGGTGGTGAGTTTACTTCCAAGGAGTTTGACAGCTATTGCAAGGATGCAGGGATCGAAAGACATAAGACCACGGTTTATACTCCTCAGCAAAATGGAGTTGCTGAATGCATGAACAGGACTCTTCTAGAGAGAGCAAGGAGTATGCTGAGTAACGTCGGGTTGCAAAATGAGTTGTGGACGGAAGCGGTGGCAACAGCTTGTTATGTGATAAACCGATCTCCATCGACGGCAATAAACTGCAAGATTCCGCAAGAGGTATGGAAAGGACACCCTTGTGACTATTCTAAACTCAGAGTGTTTGGTTGTGATGCATATGCTCTAGTGCCTAAACATCAGCGAACTAAGTTAGATCCAAAGTCTAAAGGTATATCTTTGTTGGGTATGGTGTTGGAACAAAGGGATATAGATTGTGGGATCCTACTACCCGCAAAATCATCATCAACAGAGATGTAAAGTTTAATGAATCCTCTCTTGTACAGTTAGATGTAGATAGTAAATTGAAACAGAATGATGTATTTGATTTTCAGCACATTCAGTTTGACAGCACTTCTAATGATAGTCATGATGACCATAGTTCAGATACTAGTCATGAACAGGTTTCAGAATCAGAACATGAACAGGGTTCAGGTTTAGATCATGAACAGGTCTCAGATACTGGTCGGCAAGAAGTCCCTACAGGTGGTAGTCAGCCAATCGAGGAAGCACCAGAAACATCCTTAAGGAGGTCGACAAGAATCAAACGACCACCGAGAAGGTATGATGATTATGTTACTTCAGTTGCATTTACTGCTAATGACGATGAACCTCTGTGCTATCAGGAAGCAATAGAAGGTTCAAAAAGTGATAAGTGGAAAGCAGCTATGAAGGAAGAAATGATGGCCTTAGGTAGGAATGGCACATGGGATCTGGTTGAGCTTCCGAAAGACAGGAAAACTGTGGGGTGTAAATGGGTTTTCAAGCTGAAACGGGGTGTGAATGATACGGAAGACAGGTACAAAGCGCGACTGGTTGCAAAAGGGTTTTCTCAGAAAGCCGGTATTGACTTTCATGAGATTTTTTCACCAATGGTTAAAATTGTTTCAATTAGAATTGTGTTAGCACTAGTGGCTTTGCTTGATTTAGAGTTGCAGCAATTAGATGTTAAGACTGCATTTCTACATGGAGACTTAGATGAGGAAATTTATATGGAACAACCGGAAGGGTTTGTTCAGCATCGCAATGAGAAATTTGTCTGCAGGCTCAAGAAGTCATTATATGGTCTAAAGCAGTCGCCTCGACAGTGGTACAAGAAATTTGATTCTTTCATGTTGAGTCAAAAATATATAAGAAGTGAATATGATCATTGTGTTTACTTTAAGCAGTTAAGTAATGGCATGTTCATTATCTCAGTGTTGTATGTTGACGATATGCTTTTAGCAAGCAAAAGCATTGAAGAAATCAACAGGTTGAAGACTCAGATGGCAAGGACATTTGATATGAAAGATCTAGGAGCAACAAGACAGATTTTTGGCATGGAGATTTTCAGAGACAGGAGCAATGGTAAGCTGTGGCTATCACAACAGAAGTATATTGAGAAAATACTTTTGAGGTTTGGAATGAACAATGTGAAGCCTGTGTCAGTCCCTTTAGCTTCCCATTTTAAGCTTTCTTCCAGTTTATGTCCTAATACATATGAAGAAAAGGATTATATGTCTCGAATTCCATATGCTAATGTAGTAGGATGTTTGATGTATGCTATGGTTTGTACTCGACCAGATATTTCACATGCAGTTGGGGTTGTCAGCAGGTACATGGCAAATCCGGGTAAAGAACACTGGTCAGCAGTGAAATGGGTGCTTCGGTACTTGAGAGGCACAAGTAGTTATTGTATTACTTACAATAAGAGTAGTGAATTTGTTTGTGGATATGTTGATTCCGATTTTGCAGGTGATTTGGATAAGAGAAGGTCAACTTCAGGGTACGTCTTTACTCTTGCAGGTGGAGCTATCAGCTGGATGTCAAAGCTACAGAACATTGTTGCTTTATCCACTACTGAAGCAGAATACATTGCTGCTTCTCATACTTGCAAAGAAGCGATTTGGTTGAAAGGTTTGTTTGGTGAATTTGGTAGGTTGCAGGACAACATCAAGTTATTTTGTGACAGTCAAAGTGCAATACATTTGGCTAAGAATCCGGCCTATCATAGTAAATCAAAGCATATACCGATCAAGTACCATTTAGTAAGACAGGTTATCACTGAAAGGGGAGTCTCTCTTGAAAAGGTGCATACAAAGGAGAATTGTGCAGACATGTTCACGAAACCAGTTTTGTTAGAGAAGCTGCGTTGGTGTTTGGCTTCTCTTGGCTTGCAGAAGAGATAAAATAATAATAATAGGGCATCAGGCTAATTGTTGTCAAGGTGGAGATTGTTGAGATTTTCAGTTTTATTAAAATAGTCAAAAATCTCAGTAGGTGACAAAAATTAGGAATTTGTTGCTAGATTAACTCCAGGTTGTTGGGAGAGAGTTAATGCATCCTAAATTTGATGTGAGAGGATTTATGAGGCAGTTAGATTCTCCTTGCTATAAAACAGGTATCCATACGGATGGTTTGAGTGTGTGAGGATTGATTGAGTTATGTAATCTCCAGTTTGATTAATAAAGAATTGCCGATGCCTATGTTGTGTGGACGTAGCCCATAATGGTTGGGTGAACCACGTTAATCACTGTGTCATTTGTGTATGTTTTTATATGCTGTGTTTGTCTTTTATTTTGCTGCGCACTGTTGTCTCCAACATGTCTATCAGTTATTGTATTGTATAAAGTTATAAACACATATATTTAGCTTTTTTCATGTTAGAAAATGGAAAACCATTGTAGGTAGGATAGCACTCTGGCTGTCCATCAATTATTGTATAAACACATATATTCAGCCTTTTTCATGTTAGAATATGGAAAATAGTACTCTGAATGTCCGTCAATTATTGTATAAACACATATATTTACCCTTTTTCATGTTAGAAAACGGAAAACCCTTGCAGGTAGGATTCGTTAATAGATGTACCTACGTGAGGGGAGGCTCCCCAATATTTGATGTTGTCATGGTGCTGCTGGAGCCATCCTCATTTCTCCGCACATGACTGGAGGAACAAATATGAAAATTAAAAAACCAAAGAAAGTAAAGCCAAAAATACCATCCTATAACATTACTATTTAAATCTGTTCTCTACTTCTTTTTGCTTTATTTTCCTATTATGATTGCTTATATTGCATGAGTCCATCTTAAATTAATATTCCAAATCGAAAATCAACTTGTCAGAATTTTTTTTCTTAAATTAATATTCCAAATCGACAATCAACTTATCAGAATTTTTCTTCGTAATTGATCAACTTGAAATAAATAAGAAAGGGAAAAGAACAAAACAGACCTAATCTACTATCATTATAAACAACATATCAATAGAAATAGAAATAGAAATCTCTCTGGTTCCTAAATTGAATTTCAATTTACATTCGGCAAGAGTCTCTCCATCACTCTTGCCTGAGAGACAGAGAACAGAGGAGCAGAGAGAGTTGAGAGAGTGCGTTGCAGTGCAAGAAAAGGAGATTGAGACTAACTAAATAGAAGATGGAATTTAAGGTAATTAGCTTTTGTGAACGGTTGTCCGACGGTGAATCCACGGCCAATGTTCAAATTCAATCTGTCCTTGAGAGAGTAAAGGAGATTGAGACGAACTAAATAGAATATTCGCTTTTGTCAACGGTAATGAGCTTTTGTGAATGTTCTATTTCTATCCCCAACCCCATATTTCTATTTGTGAATGTTTGATCCGGCTGATCCACCTGCCCATCCATATCATTCCTACGGTTACAAAAAGCAAAATTCAAATTTATAGCTTCCACAACACTCGCACCCTCCCCTGCATCCAAATTCACTATTTTACAATCTCACGGGCATCCACGATTCTACTCGAAATTCAGATATCTCTGAGTTTCAATTTCCATCTTCTACGGTAGGTCATGAGGTCGAACCGTGAAACCTTAGGTTTCTATCATTGTGATTGGCGAGTGTCATAAGCCGAAGGCTCCGATTTAAAGGTGTTCATTTGCACCATTTGAATTGAAGTTAATTTTAATTCTACATTTTTAACTCGAAAATCAGTTTAGAAAATGCATCAAATTATTATAATCATGATTGTTGATATCCTTTGGTATGGGCTACAATTAATTTGAAACTTGGCATTGCTTACCTTTAACATCAAACAAGTTTGAAAGGGCATTTGGATGTGTACTATGTTTCTTTTATTAATAAGACAGTTTATAATTTGTATTTCCTTTTTAACTTTTAAATTTATAATGAGAAGGATTATTAGTTTTGTATTTTATGTAAGATGAATTTTTTTTTTATTAATAAAGTTTTAAATTTTGTTAAAAGATTTTAGTTTAAGTGGTTTGGTGAATAATTTGTTTTTATAATTATGTAGTTTTAAGTTTAGAGAGACATATTGTAGCAATTTAATTATTTGTAACATTTATAAAATAATAGTAGCAAATTACCATTTATTTAAAAATTCTCATTTCAATAAATTTCAATATATAAATATAACATATATCATTAGTATTTATTTATTTTATTAATAATTAAAGTTTGACTTTGCTTCTAAATTTTGAATCATAAATATATTTTTTATTTTCCAAAAAAAACTTAATTATTATTTATAATTTTATAATTATTGATATTCACTAAAATTTTATTATTCTATTTAATCACCTCTTAGATTATTAAAAAAAATTAGGATATTTATTTATTTATTTATTTATTATTATTATTTTTTTTTATAATTCTATCTAAAAACTTTTAATAGACTTAAATAATATTATATTAATATCGTGAATTTAAAAAAACATAGTGTAACAATTTTAGGCTTATTTTTTTTTATTTTTTTATTAATTTGTCTAAAATTTTTGTGATGAGGGCGATGAACATTGAGAACGACGATCAATAAGGGGAATTCGACCCCCACACACTTGGCAATTAAATGAGGTGTCTCAAAGAAGCTACTCTAGACGCGGGGCTGGCGAACCACTGCGAAGGAGCAAGGGTTATTTTTCTCGTTTGGATCCCGGAAAATAATAATGGACGATTTTCTGGTATGGGAGGAGAGTTTTTGGTGGTTAATCTAGTCTACAATTCATAGAGGGTTGTTTGGTTCATCCACACTTTGCCTCCTTATTTGCATCAACTTCAAAGGTTTATTATGCTCACGGTTGTTTGTTCAAGTTTGTTGTCTCCAACCCTGGCTCCTATGCATTTGGTAAGGACGGTGATGAAATAAGGGATGAAATAGGCATTTTTGCTTTAGAACTACTTGCAAGAGCTCCTTCCGTTATTGGGGTCTAGATATTGTTTGTCAATCTTTTGTGTTTGAACATCTCATATTTCCCTAGGAAGTTTTCCATTGAGTGCAATGGTAATTGGTGGGGGCTGGTCAGGGTGAATTTTGGCATTGGAAGTGGTGGCCCTGTGTGTGTTTGTTTTTTGTGTTTCTTGCTTGTGCATGGCCATATATGGGAATTTAGGGGAGTCGGGTGAGTGCAGGGTTCAACCATCGAACCACGCTCTAGAGGAAGGCGATTGTAACATTGTATTTGATTGGTTTAAAGGGTGGCGAGTTGACTGGAGTGTGAGATGGAGAATTTCAGTGGGTGTTATGGTTGTGGAAGCTCACATGGAAAGTTGGGTTAGCTGGCAATACCTCTCCGTTGAAGGAATTTTATCGGCGTCTAGCCTATGGTGTACATGTGGTGTAATGATTGGGAGCCATGGCATGTAGGGGCAACATGGAAGAGTAAAGAGGAGTGTTGACCAAGGAGGCCAAGGGGCAGTTCATTAGGAGGAGTGTCAATACTTTTTTGAAGAGATGGAACAACCGAGAGACCAGTCGTCAGGGCGGGTGCTCTTACCACCACCTTTCGATTCCTTAGATGCGCAACTTCACTAGATCACATTTCTTATGGAGCAACCAACTCAAGACCACCATAACAACAAAAATGAGGTCATTTCCTTCATGAATGACCTGCAATACAACCAGTGGCAGATGTTAGATCATATGGCCTCCTTAGGACATGGGAAAAAAGGCTCCAAGAAATTTTAGATCATATTGAAGGATGAATGGTGTATACAAAAGCCCATGTACACAAGGCCTTTTATCGGCAGCATGGTAATGGTCCAAATGAATAGGATGTTGGTAATATGGTAAACTGAAGAATGGCACTTGGGTGCATTTGGATATTGGGGAACTTTTGGTCTTTGAGGACTATCTTTGTTTGGAAAAATAGTTTTTTGTTATTTTTGTCAATTTTTTTTTTGTGTATACCACCTGGCCAACAAGTCTGGTAGGGATGAGGTCGATGGTTGTCTAACTAGCACATCAAGATGTAATGTTTTCCTAAACCAATAGAACTTTTGGACTTAAAAAAAATTGTGGAATTTGTTGAAATTCTGTTTTTAAATTATGTCGTAGGCACAATTGGAATATAGTTAAAATGTTTTAGGATACTAATTTATTTATATACTAAAAAATATAATTTAAAAAAATAAAAGAAAAATGATGGTCTCACTAAAAATCATCTCTAAATTTCAATGAAAAAGGGAAAAACTTAAAACAATTTACTTCTTTTTAAAATATAAAATATGTCTAAATCTTAATTGCATGATGTATTTGTATTATTGCCAAAGCCTCATTTTGGGATGTTATACCATTTCTTGCTCCACGTAGAGTTGACCAAAAACACACACACACACACATATTCTCTAAATCGCAAAAAGCAATGTGATATAATAAAAAACAAAAATGAATATGCATGCATTCCCATAATATGACACTGATATGTGATTATGTCCATGTTTAACTTGGAGTTGACATGTGTCCTTCTTAAAATAAAAATAAAATATTCTCCAAATAAAAAATAAATCTCGGTTATAATAAAAAACAAAAATGAATAACATGCATGTTTTGTCTTAAATAAAATATTTAGATGTCCATAATTTCATAACAACTTTAGAAAGAGGTCTAGTCAACATATCCACTTCAATTTATTCTAGTCAACTTCTAGATGTAATTTTGAATTTTGACATATAAAGAAATTTAAAAAAATAAGTTTTTATGATTAAAACGTGTGTAGGAGTCTCACTATCTTACATTTTGGTTTTGTTTTCCGTATTTGTTTTTTTCTTCTATTTTCCATGAAATCCAACTGAAAGAGGGGCAATTTTTCTTTCAATTTTTGCACGCTAAAAGATATTTGCATCTAAATACATTTGATCTGTCTGAGCCCATGCTAGATATATGGTTAATATCATGTTAGATTTGTGATTAAGATAGATCTATACTGGTATTTTAAAATTCATCAATGACAATTATTTTCCATTGAAATTTTCTTTTGATAAATTATATATATATATATATATATATATATATATATATGAGTGCCTAGAAAATAGTGAAAATTATGATATCACTTTAACCAAAACTCAGTGAGAAATTTTGGTGTCCTAAGGGTCTTTGATGGTGTTGAATCCATTTCCACCCTAAGAAAATAATTTAAACCCTCCTATGGTTAGATTTTGTAAGGAAAAAATTGTTGGTGAAAATTGACTTTTTGGGTAAAATTGTGGTCTTAATGTACAACACTTATATAGTTTTACTAATTTGTACATTTTAAAATGCAATAATTTGTATCTTCATACATTATAAAATATTGTGTGTGTGAGTGTAACTAATATACATGTTTTGGTTGGTATTATTCATTCTTATCCATTACATCAAAGCTCATCATGTCACTCTCCGGAATTGACTCTCTGTGGGGCCCTTCAAGATAGACCAAATTGACCTTTATTTTAAATGTATTAAGTAATAAAAATAATTTAAAATATTTTGGTGCTTAAAGATTTTAAAAATAAGATGGATTTGTATCGTGTGTGTGTGTGTGTGTGTGTGAGAGAGAGAGAGAGAGAAAGAGAGAGAGAAAGAGAGAGAGAGAGAGTATAGGGTATGGGAAAATTATGGTCAAAGTAATAACAATAGTGCCTATGGAAATAGAGGGGAGAAACCATGACAATAATTGGATGAGGATTAATGCCATGAGTGACTATGATGTTTGATTATCCCATTTCATTAGTCATTCAAACTAATAGAATTCAATATGCTCTATATATTGCTTTGCCACTTCAACTTTGTGAGAAATTATAGCCTTCAATATCTCAATCATCATTATATCAAGAAACCATCATGAAATTCACAACGAGTATGACACCTCTCTACCTAACAATTATTTGACTTTATATTAGAGAACAGGGATTTATTTTTTGGGAATTATGGCATGTGGCTCATCATTAAGATTATTGGGGGCAAGCACAACCATATGCATGAAGAGTATAGGAGAACGGAGTTCTATGTACATGAAGGGTTGGATGTATCTATGACATCTTCATTAGAGAAATGTAAAATTTGTGGGTGATACATAAAAAAAAATGTCATTAGTTTGCTTGAGGGATTCCTATTTTAGACTCATTGTAATGAAGGAAAGATATTTATTTTATCATGTAAAAACCATGGATAAGCCCAAGACCATGTTGGTCAAAGACTAAGGACACGTTGACCTAAAGGAGGGTTATTTGACCTTCAAGAAAGGCTATAAATAAAAGGGAGCTCGACCTCATTTGGACACTCATCTTGTTAGGAACCTATAATATAGGGGTCATAATTTTGACTTGGCTATGATAATCTTGTAAATCTGTACATACATTGCCTTCTGCAAGTTGTATTCACACATTTTGTAAAAAATTCAAAAAAGTAGAAAAATAAAAAAGAGGGTAAAAAGTCCTAAAAAAATAATCAAAGGACTTAAAAAAAAAAAAAAAAACCCCAAAAGAAAAATGAATAAAACATGAAAGTGTGCAAGTATAAATGCCACTACTTTTTACTTTTTGACTGTGGCAGAGTGTCAATAAATGCCATAGTCCATGATGAGTTAAATAGTTTAATCTTAACTTGTCATTGTTTCAATTTCACTTGTTATATATAGAGAATAATGAGTTGTCATACAGTTTAATCATGACAATTCAGTAGTTAGGTAGAGAAATAAAGTGAATCCAACAGTTTAATCTGGATTCATGGATGAAATAAGTGTAGAATTAGATAGTTTTACTTGCTTTCAGAAAGAATAATGCCGTGAAGGTTGCTAGCCTAAATGCACCTTACTACAAAGGAAGAAAAAATGTTAGCATGGTAAGCTGGGTAGGTAGAAGAAGGTGAAAAATCTCAATGTAAATACCATTCAGCATGGGCTTCAAAGTAACTAGCTTCCCCTTCCCATTGTCATAAAACATTCTAAACTATCAGTCAGAAAGGCTCAAGGCATTTCCTTGACTTTTGTTGGGACCGGACCCAAGGCTCTATGACTGATTAGTTGAAAGTGTAAATGTCTATATTAATCCCTTAAATCACATCATTTTCCATTCATACATTCATTGGACCCTAAATAATCCTAAGTAAAACTCCATTTTTACTTAAAGGCATTTCATTTTCCATTTGATTAACTTCCTACATCATTTGAAAACATTAAGCCTTCAAAATAACATTATATCATAAGTTAAGTGATAAGATCAATGCAAAATTATCTTTTGAAATTCACTTTACTTGTTATGTTTATGTGTTTTGAGTATACCATCTCCTATTTTCATATTAACCCTAATTTATATATTAACTCCCTATAAAAATGACCTTCTCCTATTATGTATAACTCCTTTTATATAATAAACCCAGAAACCCACTTATTATAATTTTAGCCGAAGTTTATAATTCCCACATGTTTAATAAAACCCACATTATAACCCCCTTTGGCTAAAATATACCTTTATATATAATCCCGCCCCTATGGTAGTTAAATCAGCCTGATTTAATTAACCATATAATAGAAATATTCGAAAAATATTTTAAAACATGTTTTATATGTGTTTTAAGCAAAGATATCGAAGTTTAATTTAAACTAAACTTCTGAACCCATTTCCTTGTATATTTTCCCCCCGACTCCCTTAACCTGAGGTTAAATCTATAACCTAACCATTTCCCCGCAATATATATTTCATTACCACAGTCCCTAACCTTGGTTAAACTCCTGAATATCCCTCTCGATCACCTTTTCCATTGAAAAAGTCAATTTTATATAAAAAACCCATCAAAAACCTTTTTCCCATCGGGTTCAATCTAAACCCTCCGATCTTCAGCACTTATTTAATCCCATGGCTCGAAATGAATGCGATACTTGTATCACATATTCCCTTATTCCCTATCGCACTAATTTTCAACCGTTAGATCTTCACTCACCTTCAACATCCGACGATCCTTATTACACCCGATGGCTTCCAGCTCCTGTCCCTACCATCACCCATCGCGCTTGATGACCACCGTTGATCTTCTTCCCATCAGATCAATGGCCAATAAACAATGTCCCGGACCCACTGCATTTTCCCCCACACCTTTCCTTTTAATTCCGACCATTCACTTTCCAAAGCAAGATTTGACGACCGATATCTCATATCGCGCCCAAAAAATAATCGACCAAAGTTTGGGAAAAGCCGCGCGATATGAGTTGTTTTCTGAAACCACAATGTGTCAACGTGTCCTCAAATGATTGGATCGCGTTCGAAAAGCAATTTACCACTTATTGCCTTAGAGTTGCGCGAATACCACCTAGTGGTATTCCAAAACCACTTCCGCCCAAACTTTGATTTAATATAATTTAAATATGGTTTGAACTATGGTTATTTCATAAAAATCATAGTTTTCATTAAGTTTTTACCTTTTTGCGCTTTAAACATTGTGAAACCTCTGCTAAGCCTATTATCGTCGAATTTTCACGATTTGTGCGCCATTATACCTTGAAAGCCTGTGCAGAGCCCTTTCCACCATTTCCAAACCTACCAGCGCCATTTTCAAGCCAATCTCCCTGCAATTCAACTACGAAGAGCCACATTACCCTTTGTAGACCAGTTCAGCAGAATTGAAGATTGCGCTCAACCGTGAACGTCTTTGACCTCAATTATACCTTTTAAAGGTATTTTTCATCGAACTTAACCAAAAAGCTTCAAATTTCATAAGAAAAAGTATCAATTTTTAGTCATTTCCTGCAATTATCTCAAATTACCATACAGAAAATTGCAAAAAACATCCAAAGTACAAGGGAAACTCTGTCAAAATTTCCCCAGAATCCCTCATTTCCATTTTTTGAAAACCCTAAGCATTGGAATTGTTCATAATCTTTCTTCTGAGCATTAAAAACCTCTTTTCATCTGAAACTTTTCTCAGAACCCTATTTTACCAGATATATTCTCTAAAAATCCCTTGTTTCCAACAAAAGAACTCAACAAATAGTCTAAGCTTGCTCTGTTTAATTAAAAATGACAAAGAAACAAGTAACCCCAAAATCAGGAGGCCCAAAGCCTCAAAAGAAAGCCGCTGCTAAAATTCCTCAGCTTGAATCTTCTAAAATTGATAAACCAACCCCTGTACTCACTGCTGATTCCACAGAAGTTGTCAGGCCTGTTCAACCTCCAGCTATTTCACAAGAAAATAGTCCTCTGGTTGACCTTGATTACAGAATAATGGGCCCTTCAGTAGAGTTCAATTTGCTTGATGTATATAACTGGTGTTTTGGTAAATCAGTAGAGAAAGATGAAAAAGATATACCATTCTAGGAGTCCAATTTTCCAAAATACATTGTTCCTCTTACTCATTCAGCCCTAGATTTTGTCAGATTGTGTCAGTCCTATTATCTTCCAGACCAAAGATGCATTGTGAATAAAGACAGAGAGGTCTTATTTTACATCAATGCAGAATCCATAAATGCTATGCTGCAACTGAACCCTGACCCCAATGTTGCTTCATTGTCAATAGAGGATTTAACTCAGAATTACCTAGAACTTGATTTTGCTTCTAAGTTCAAAGTCTTCCAGACTTTTTGTCCCAAGCAAGTTGTTATCCCTAAGCTCAATCCTCCATTTGATACTTTTGATTTTCCAAATGAAACTAGACAAATTGTCTCCATGCTATCATTCATACTGGGATACACCAGTGATGAATTCACTGATGTTGCTATACTAGGTTTTCTGTCTACTCTGAGTCCTGGCCAGTCTCCATCTATAGTGCACAATTTTGCTAAGTTCATTGCAGAAAAAATGCACTATCAATTATCCAGATTGTCAGAAGAAGGGGTCTTCAGATATACCTCATATCTACTTCACCTCTTTTTGTATGATCAAGTAGACAAATTTCCTATTGAATTTCAGAAGGTAGATCCAGAAGGAAATTTTCTTTCAGCTGTGTTTTGGTCATCAATTATGAGAAAATGGAACAGGGAATATAGCTTTTCATATTTCAATGACTTGTTTTTAGTGCCTGCTATGAATTTATTGAATAAAGAACAGACCCCTAGAATCAATGAAGATACAAAGAGAATCCTACAGCTATCTGAGAGTTGTAAAATAGGGGATTGGTACTTATACAAAAGTTACACAGAGATCAGAGTATATGGTGCACTCCTGGCCCCATATAAATTGCCAAGATTTGTTACAACAAGGATATTTGCTTTAGAATATTTGAGGTAGCTGTTGAATGCAGATGAAATTAATTTCATAGCTTCTAGGAGAAAGGATGTTGAAACATTACTATCCCTCACAAGTCACTTAACAGTTAGATCTATTCAATTCATCATTGTAAATATTCATAGTCAGAGTGTAGATTGGATTGGATATATTATCTACAAAGTTGAAGCCCGAAGAGAAGGCCCTAAGCTTTGCAGTATAAGATATCATAAATATGATTGTTGCAGAAAGCAGAAGACATTTACAGGATTACCAAGGTCAATGGATAAGGCTATTGATCTCAGAGTTCTTGGAATTCCACAAGGAAAAGCCATCCCCAAGTGAAGCCGATGTTAGCAACCTATAATATAGGGGTCATAATTTTGACTTGACTATTGATAATATTGTAAATCTGTACATACTTTGCCTTCTACAAGTTGTATTCACACATTTTGTAAAAAATTCAAAAAAATAGAAAAATTAAAAAGAGGGTAAAAAGTCCTAAAAAAATAATCAAAGGACTTAGAAAAAATAAAAGACCCCAAAATAAAAATGAATAAAACATGAAAGTGTGCAAGTATAAATGCCACTACTTTTTACTTTTTGACTATGGAACAGTGTCAATAAATGCCATAGTCCATGATGAGTTAAATAGTTTAATCTTAACTTGTCATTGTTTCAATTTCCTTTGTTGTATATAGAGAATAACGAGTTGTTAGACAGTTTAATCCTAACAATTCAGTAGTTAGGTAGAGAAATAAAGTGAATCCAACAGTTTAATCTGGATTCATGGATGAAATAAGTGTAGAATTAGATAGTTTTACTTGCTTTCAGAAAGAATAATGTTGTGAAGGTTGCTAGCCTAAATGCACCTTACTACAAAGGAAGAAATTTTTTTAGCATGGTAAGCCGGGTAGGTAGAAGAAGGTGAAAAATCTCAATGTAAATATCATTCATCATGGGCTTCAAAGTAACTAACTTCCCCTTCCCATAGTCATGAAACATTATAAACTATCAGTCAGAAAGGCTCAAGGCATTTCCTTGACTTTTGTTGGGACCAGACCCAAGGCTCTATGAATGATTAGTTGAAAGTGTAAATGTCTATATTAATCCCTTAAATCACATTATTTACCATTCAATGTACATTCATTCTCCTAAATAATCCTAAGTAAAACTCCATTTTTACTTAAAGACATTGCATTTTCCATTTGATTAACTTCCTACATCATTTGAAAACATTAAGCCCTCAAAATAACATTATATCATAAGTTAAGTGATAAGATCAAAGCAAAATTATCTTTTGAAATTCACTTTACTTGTTATGTTTATGTGTTTTGAGTATACCATCTCCTATTTTCATATTAACTCTAATTTATATATTAAATCCCTATAAAAATGACCTTATCCTATTATGTATAACTCCTTTTATATAATAAACCCAAAAACCCATTTATTTATAATTTTAGTCGAAGTTTATAATTCCCACATGTTTCATAAAACCCACATTATAACCCCCTTTGGCTAAAATATACCTTTATATATAATCCCGCCCCTACGGTAGTTAAATCAACCTGCTTTAATTAACCATATAGTAAAAATATTCGAAAAATCTTTTAAAACATGTTTTATATGTGTTTTAAGCAAAAATATCGAAGTTTAATTTAAACTAAACTTCTGAACCCATTCCCTTGTATATTTTCCCCTTGACTCCCTTAACCTGAGGTTAAATCTATAACCTAACCATTTCCCCACAATATATATTTCATTACCACAGTCCCTAACCTCGGTTAAACTCCTGAATATCCCTCTCGATCACCTTTTCCATTGAAAAATTCAGTTATATATATAAAACCCATCAAAAACCTTTTTCCCATCAGGTTCAATCTAAACCCTCCGATCTTCAACACTTATTTAATCCCACGGCTTGAAATGAACGCGATACTTGTATCATGTATTCCCTTATTCCCTATCGCGCTAATTTTCAACCGTTCGATCTTCACTCACCTTCAAGATCCGACGATCCTTATTGCACCCGATGGCTTCCAGCTCCTGTCCCTACCATCGCGCTTGATGACCACCGTTGATCTTTCGCCCATCAGATCAACGGCCAATAAACAATGTCCCGGACCCACTGCATTTTTCCCCACACCTTTCCTTTTAATCCCGACCATTCGCTTTCCAAAGCAAGATCTGACGGCCGATATCTCATATCGCACCCAAAAAATAATCGACCAAAGTTTGGGAAAAGCCGCACGGTATGAGTTGTTTTCCGAAACCACCATGTGTCGACATGTCCTCAAATGATTGGATCGCGTTCGAAAAGCAATTTACCACTTACTGCCTTAGAGCTGCGCGAATACCACCTAGTGGTATTCCAAAACCACTTTCGCCCAAACTTTGATTTAATATAATTTAACTATGGTTTGAACTATGTTTATTTCATAAAAATCATAGTTTTCATTCAGTTTTTTACCTTTTCGCACTTTAAACAATGTGAAACCTCTGCTAAGCCTATTATCATCGAATTTTCACCATTTGTGTGCCATTATACCTTGAAAGCTTGTGCAGAGCCCTTTCCACCATTTCCAAACCTACCAGTGCCATTTTCAAGCCAATCTCCCTGCAATTCAACTACGAAGAGCCACATTACCCTCTGTAGACCAGTTTAGCAGAATTGAAGATTGCGCTCAACTGTGAACGTCTTCGACCTCAATTATACCTTTTAAAGGTATTTTTCGTCGAAATTAACCAAAAAGCTTCAATTTTCAAAAGAAAAAGTATCAATTTTCTGTCATTTCTTGCAATTATCTCAAATTACCATACATAAAATTGCAAAAAACATCCAAAGTACAGGGGAAACTCTGTCAAAATTTCCCCAGAATCCCTCATTTCGGTTTTTTGAAAACCCTAAGCATTGGAATTGTTCATAATCTTTCTTCTGAGCATTAAAAACCTCTTTTCATCTGAAACTTTACTCAGAACCCTATTTTACGAGATATATTCTCCAAAAATCCCTTGTTTCCAACAAAATAACTCAACAAACAGTCTAAGCTTGCTCTGTTCAATTAAAAATGACAAAGAAATAAGTAACCCCAAAATCAGGAGGTCCAAAGCCTCAAAAGAAAGCCGCTGCTAAAATTCCTCAGCCTGAATCTTCTAAAATTGATAAACCAACCCCTGTACTCACTGCTGATTCCACAGAAGTTGTCAGGCCTATTCAACCTCCAGTTATTTCACAAGAAAATAGTCCTCTGGTTGACCTTGACTACAGAATAATGGACCCTTCAGTAGAGTTCAGTTTGCTTGATGTATATAATTGGTGTTTTGGTAAATCAGTAGAGAAAGACTATAACTGGTGTTTTGGTAAATCAGTAGAGAAAGATGACAAAGATATACTAGTTTGGGATTCCATTCTGCCAAAGTACATTATTCCTCAAACTCATTTAGCACCTGATTTTGTCAGATTGTGTCAGTCCTATTATCTTCTAGACCAGAGGTGCATTGTTAATAGAGATAGAGAGGTATTATTTTACATCAATGCAGAATCCATAAATTCTATGTTGCAACTGAACCCTGACCCTAATGTTGGTTCATTTTCAATAAAGGATTTAACTCAGCTTTACTTAGACCTTGATTTTGCTTCTAAATTCAAAGTCTTCCAGAATTTTTGTCCCAAACAAGTTGATATCCCTAAGCTCAATCCTCCATTTCATACTTTTGATTTTCCAAATGAAACCAGAAAAATTGTCTCCATGCTATCATTCATACTGGGATATAATAGTGATGAATTCATTAATGTTGCTATACTAGGTTTCCTGTCTACTCTGAGTCCTGGCCAGTCTCCATCCATAGTGTACAATTTTGCTAAGTTCATTGCAGAAAACATGCATTATCAATTGTCCAAATTGTCAGAAGAAGGAGTCTTTAGATATACCTCATATCCACTTCATCTCTTTTTATATTATCAAGCTGACAAGTTTCCTATTGAATTTCTAAAGATAGATCCAGAAGGAAATGTACTTTCAGTTGTGTTTTGGTCATCAATTCTGAGAAAATGGAACATGGAATACAACTTTGCAGATTTCAATGACTTGTTTTTAGTCCCTACTATGAATTAATTGAATAAAGAATAGACCCCTAGAATCAAAGAGGAAACAAAGAGGATCTTACAGCTATTTGAGAGCTATAAAACAGGGGATTGGTACTTATACAAGAGTTACATAGAGATCATAGTATATGGTGCACTCTTGGCCCCATATAAATTGCTAAGATTTGTGACAACAAGAATATTTTCTTTAGAATATTTGAGGCAACTGTTGAATGCAGATGAAGTTAATTTCATATCTTCTAGAAAAAAGACTCAGTTAAAACTGAAAAATCAAGTTGGACCATTTATTGTGAATAACAGAGAAGTAGCAAATGAAATTAATGTCAAGTTGAAAGAGTATAAATTCCCATATAGTTTTATGTGGAATTATGATCCTTAGGGTATTTTAAGTACGATGAGATTGAAATGCAAGTTTTCTGTCTTCTTGCATGATCCCAAGCCCCAAATTGAAAAATATTCCAATAAACTTGAATGGGAACCAAACACTTTATTTGATGATGACTCACAAAGCATGCAGGGAAACAGTGGAAAAGATAAGCAGGTTGATCAAACACAAGTGGTTATAGTGAACAAATAATATGAAATTTTTCATAAAAGAATCAGAAAGGAAGATAGTTTCATTGCTGAAACTATTCAAGATAAAAGATTCAGAATTCCATACAATAAGAAAAGTAAATTGACCAATGAAGAAAGGGATAAAGCCATCAATGTTGAAGATAACAATGGTCTTGAAACTCATGATGAAGCAACAAGGATAGTAAATGAAACTCTCAAAGAGCTTCAAAATGTCCAACTTGGAGCCCAGCAGAAAGATACAGTCATGGTGGATAAACAATCTAAAGTTGATATGCCCTCTTCTTCTAAAGAACCTGAAAACACAGAGTCAGATATTCAAATCAGGTTCAGAAAAATCAAAGAAAAGAATGAAGAAATCAAAAGTGAAGCATATTCCAAGTTCCTTAAAGAAAAGCCTGGGAATAAAGACAGACTCCTCTCTGCTTTTGATTATTCTTCTAATAAA
The DNA here is from genome assembly GCA_034641835.2 of Pinus albicaulis. Classification (NCBI taxonomy): domain Eukaryota; kingdom Viridiplantae; phylum Streptophyta; class Pinopsida; order Pinales; family Pinaceae; genus Pinus; species Pinus albicaulis. The sequence continues at coordinate 31,279 of JAXQQM020071537.1, read as the reverse complement.
TTGGTGATGTCATTTCTCAAGCCTACAGTGGCTGATCCTAAAAATATTGCAGATTATTCAAAGACAGATCTTGAAGTTGATGCAGATGTTGTCCATGAATTGGACCAAATAGAATTTCATAGAAGCAACACAGAGATGCTATATTATAAGATAGTCAATAAGACTATGAATTCTATCAGGCTTGAGAAAAAATTGATAAACCTCCAAACTCAAATGAAATTGGATAAAGCCTCATTATATGCCAATAACTTGAAGATCAAAGCATTAGAAGACTTGGTGATTGAAGAAGGAGCTAATCCAGCTAACATTGAAGTTTCAAAAGCTTTAATCAAACAAAAAAATGAAGATATAGCTACCCTCAGAAAACAGCTAAAATTGCCTCAAAGTGAAAATCCTCAGGCAAAAGAAATCCTTCAACAGAAAACAGAGAATGATGAATTGAAACAACTTGTTCTTAAAATGACAGATCAGATAAAATAAATGGAAAGCCAAATAGAAGCTTTCATGCAAGAGAATCAAAAATTGAAGAAAGCTCAACAGGTTGTCGTTCCTACAGTGATTCCAACTGTAAGCACAATTATTCCATCTACATTGGCAGAACACTTGGCACCACAAGGAGTACTGGCAACTGTAGTGCCAATAACTTCTCATGACATCTCTGCCTCTTCTTCATCAACCTCACAGGTAAACACATTAGAAGACAAAGCTAACATAATCAGAGCTATGGAAGGTATGTCAATTAAAGATAAAGAAATACTTAGTTTTAAATGCACTATTAAAAATCTGGAAACTTCCAAAAGAGATGCCTTGATTACTTCCAAAGGGCATGAAAAGAGGGCTGATAGATTACAAGAACAAGTAACAATTCTTCAACAACAGGTGAATCTTACAGATCAGGTTGCATACACAAAAAATCATTTATGGACAAAAATCATTGAAGGCATTCACTCACAATGGCCTTCTATTCAGATAATTTATGAGCAGAAAGAGTTAATACAGGCTGCAAATGCAGAAATTGATAAAACCAAGAAAGAAATTGAAGATAAGCCACCACAAGCAGTTCAACTCATAGCATTTTTAAACAGCAAAAATAGGGAAGAGTTAGAAGAGTTGAAAATTGCTGACAGAACAAAAGGCATTCTTCAAATTAAAAAAGTGTTGAATAAGAGAAATATGATGAATAATTTTGAAGACAGGTGTAAAGATATGAACTTGGCCATCTCAAGATTTTGGGCCAAATACAAAGTATTATCAGAAGAAGGTTTACCTGACATTCATGAATTAAATGAAAAATTAATGCCATAGAAGGATTATGATTAGAAAATCAGAGCTTATGCTAAGGAGCAAGCTAAATAGCCATTTCCACAAGGATCTCCTAGTGGCAAAGTACTACTTCAATATTTTGAAAATCTATTCTTTTTGGAAAATTAAATCAAGCATATGTTCATATTAAAGCCAAGCTTTTCCAAATATACAGAGGTTGATGAAAGTTACAGGAAATTGAAGAATATGAAGATCCCCACTGCTGAACAGTGGCAATAATTCACAGATCTAATGTGAATTTGACAGGTAAAGGACAGGAAAATCACCTGAAAAATCATATTTTACTTTTACCTTATGGTGAAAAAATCAGTGTCAAAGTGTATCAAGGTCAAAGTGTATCAGTAAAATCAAATTGTTACTGCTGGTCATTTTTCAATTACAGCAGTGAAATAGTGAAAATCAGAGATAAAGAGTATCAGAGTAGAAGATGAAAATAAAGAGTATTCTACAAGTCACCGTCCACGAGAAGATGTACCTAATGCCAGCAATGCTCACAACACATCAAAAATCAGTTTATATAAGATAAAACAGTTCTATTTTTCTTTATAAAAGGGACAGCTTGCAAACTGTTTTTTTGATGTCCCTCTTCTTATGTTCTTTTTCCTATTTTTCCTTAAAACATTATCTCAATTGCTAAGATATTTTGTAAACAATTTTTGTGTATAAATACTTCATAATTCAAAGTATTCAGGGTGGAATAAAATTTCTCAAGACTACTATAGTCATTTTGCTGGACATATTGAAGTTGGTGTGAGTCAATTAGCGAAGCAGCAGTCTGGAAACAAGTTTAGAGACATCATAACTAAGGATTATCGTGGTGACAAGATAAGTCTCGTATTTTTTCCTATTTTTAGTGTTATTCTTTAAAGTTTACAAACATTCATTTGATGTGTTTCTATTCCGTAATGATCAACTAAGGAGAAATTAAACAGAATTAGTGATAATAAGCTCTCTGTTTTAAACTAGTTGGCATTTTTATGTTTTCTGCTTGATAACCGGACCATAGAATTTTTAATTTCTCTAGGTCCCAGTTTGATCCCCTCCTTCAATCTTATTTTCTGTAACTTAAGGATTCTTAAGTGCCCTTTTTTTCAGATTTCACCCATTCCATCAACAAAGCCTATTCAAAGCCTTAGAAGGTCATCTATCCTGCCCTTAGTACATTTGCATATTTAAGTCTTTTTTCCTAGCTTTGCTTGCCTAGAGAGTTGACTCCATTGCCCAATGTTCTGGTAGATCCCTCTGGTTTACCTTGAAATACTTTTTATTCCTACCACACTTTTAAAATCAGTCGTCTTGCTCACTCATAGCTAGCCTAAAACCCTTTACCAAAACAAAGCTAAATCTTTAGGAGAGATCCCTCTTTGGAGCTCAGGAAGGATAGATCCCAAATTCCCAAAGCAGTTCTTGGTTACCACTGGTGTTCTTAACTACAAAAATCCCCATCCCACAACCTGAGAATTACTAGGGTGATAAAATACTGGCGACCATACTGGGGAACTAACCACTCTCCAGTTTTAAGTTTAATCCTGAAGGAATATTTTTAATTATATCTTTTCTACTTTAAGATTAAGTTTAAAGGTTGTGGGTATTTTACCCAATAAACATTCTGGCTCCCAAGAAAGTCTACTACACTACATCCAACCCTGATCCTAATCCTCCAAAGATATTAGACAATCCGGACCAGATAGGAAAAAAGAAGAAAAAACAAATTGATAGTTCTGAAACTGAGATACCACTGAGAAGAGCTGATTCTTTACCCAAAAAATTGGTAAGCTTATTAGACATTGATTTTGACTTAAAGTTTGAGAAATATTTATTTAGAACAAAATCTGAATCGGATTTAAAATAAATTGTTTTAGATCCAGTTTTTACTTCTTATGTAAGTGTAAAACACAAAATTATTTATGTTCCTACTAAATCAGATCAAACTGAAAGTAAAATTCTAGTAAAAAGGGTAAGTGTCACAAAAATTAAATACATTGAAGAAGCTGTTAAGTTAGCAAATTTTTTGTCTAAGTTTAAACCCCCAGTTTCTAAGCTATATACAACAGTTTTTCCAGCATCATATTCTACTCTGTATGCTGCCACATCATTTACTGATTCTGCTATCAGTTCACCTCAGAGCCCATAAGCCTTGAGTTGCCTTTGCCCCATAGAATCATATACTCATCATATCCACAATCCACTGCTAGTTCATCAACTGATCCATTCATCCCTGAGCTGCCCTTCCAGCCCAAAGTAGTATATCCATCATTTACCCAACCCATTAAAACTACCATTAGCCATACTACTTATTTTTCATCCCCTTTTCCAGGCTCTTCAAGTACATCCATTGCAGTAACCAACACTATCCCTACTACTACAACTGTACCTCCCATTTCAGCTAAAATTCAAGCCATGGTAGCCCAATATGCTCCCTTGGTCTTACCTCAGAATCTCCATGACATGCTCGATAACTACCAAAAATATATTCCACTATTTGATAATCTTTCACAAATTACTGCACAGCAACATATTACTAGAATGAATTATTTCTAGGAAGTCTATGAGATATATGAGTATGATGTCCAAATGAGACTATTTTCTTAGAGCTTAATTGGAGAAGTAAAAACCTGGTTTAAAGGTTTATGAGCTGGTAGCATAGCAGACCTAGCTGCATTTCATGGAGCCTTCCTAAATAAATGGGAGAAAAAGAAGAACCCTATGCAAATACTATCTGAGTTTGATGTTGTCAAGAGAACCCCAAATGAGTCTGTCCAAGACTTCTGCATAAGATATAACAGTGTTTACAATGCCATTCCTGCAGACCTTAAACCTACCCCGTATTCTGTGCTACTCAAATTCCCTGACTGCTTTGACGTAGACATGGCTTACCAACTTAGAGAAAGGGATGCAAATACTCTAGAACAAATGCAAAAAAATTTTGTAGGTGTAGAAATCAACATACTTGCAAAGAAGGCCAGAATGAGAAACGAAAGAAGGGTTACTATTAAAGAAGAAGCATCTCACTTAGATAGTAAGTTTGATTTCATTACTAAAGCACTAGAAAAATTAGTTGATAGACTGGATCAAATTGAAAATAAACCACAATGGGACAATCAATCCTAGATCCAGAATCCTAATTACAGAAAAAACAACAACCCCTAGAAAGGTAAGAAACCTTCCCCTGATCAGAATATAAGAACCCCATTTCAAGAAAACTTTGCAGAAAGTTCACAAAACAGTGTTGATGAGGAGAAAGACATCAACATTGTTGTGGGGATTTATGAAAACAATACCATTTTCCTCACCCAGGAGGACCAGGAACTCTTTGAACTTCAATAGTTAAAAGTAGAATCTGGAGAATCCTATGATTATAAAAAAGGTTATGATTTTGCAATAAACAAAATTCACAGTCAATACAACCTTAGGAGCAAGAAACCCAATGATCATGCTATAAATAATAATGCTCCAAACCAACAAGAACAAAAAAAAAAGAAGACTGATACTTCTAAATCAAAATTCTTGCAAATTCTTCCTAGAGATAGCAAACAGAGTTCAAATCCGACTAGTCCTAAAAAGCAGCAAGGCCCAAGGATTGTAGATATTACTGACGAGGTGGCACAATATTCCAAAGATGTTTCAAAATCTAATTCTCCCAAAGCCACCAATTCAACCACAGTCATTGAGCCAAAAAAGAATCCTACTGACTTTAAAATATCAGATCCTAAACCTTCTGTTGAGAATCCTAAAACTGATAAGACTTCTGCTAACCACCAAAATATTTCTGAAAAAACAGTTAAGGATAGCAGAAACCAAGAAACTCAGACAGAAGACAAGACAAAAGCTCAAAACAAAGGAAAAACAGTAGAAACTCAAGAAAATTCATCACAAACCATAGTTCCCAAAGAAGAAGTGATTCAAACCATTAGATCTCAGCCAACATTTAATATGCAGTCTGAAATATCCAAATTAAAAATAGTTTTTCCCTTGGTAGAACTAGCTAAAAATGATTTATATAGATCTATGATTTCTGATGCATTGAATGTGAATGAGAATGAAGATACAATTAACATGAATGAAGATAGGCCTGAATCGATTTTTGGTCCCAATGTTGATGGAAAGCATTCAGATGGGTCGGTACCCCCATTTTATTTAAGTTTTAATGTACATGACCAAATATTACATAATACTATGCTAGATACTGGAGCTTACCACAATTTAATGCCTAAATCTATAATGGAAACTCTTAATCTAGAAATAACCAGACCCTATAAGGACCTGTTCTCATTTGATTCATCCAAAGTCCAATGTATTGTTTTGATTAAATATCTGTGTGTTAACCTAGTCCAATATCCTGGTAAGAGTATGATCATGGACGTTGTAGTAGCTGACATCCTGCCAAAGTATGGCATGCTTCTTTCTCACTCATGAGGAGCTAAGTTGCAGGGATCTCTACAACTGGATATGAGTTATGTTACTATCTCGGTATTTGGACAACCTAAAAAGATTTATCGAGAAACCTTGATGAAGTACATGATCAGTAGTGCAAACAGACCTAAAAATTATCCAATTTATGCTACTCTCACTGATCTTGATTCTTTTATTCTCAGTAACTCTAATCAAAATGAAAATCCAACTGAACTTACTGATAAAAAACTTAAAATCATGGATGATTATATTGGTCATGAAGCTTTGTGGCATTTAGATTTTGATGGATCTGTTAATAAATTTGGAGTTGGAGCTGGTGTTTGGATTACAAACATTGAAACAAGCCATTCTGAAGGACATTCTTTTATATTAAACTTCAAATGCACCAATAACATGGCTGAATATGAAGCTTTAATCTTAGGCCTGAAAATTACTAGAAAAAAGGGAGGAAAAAGAATAATGGTTATGGGTGATTCTGAACTAGTTATAAAGAAAATAAACACAAATTATTCAATTCACAACCCAAGACTTGCAAGATACAGAGAAACAGTATTGGAACTGCTTGAAGAATTGTTAGAAGGTAATTTTGATATCATCCCTCAAGATCAAAACATACAGGCCCATTGCTTAACAACTTTTGCCAGCAGTTGTAAAATTCCTTTTTCACCATTGCAAAAATACACTACTAAGATTAAACATAGGCCTATTGTTCCTGACAATGTGAAATATTGGCAAATTTTTTCAGAGGATCAACAAATTTATCACTTCTTGAATAATGAGCATGAATTTAAAAATTGTCAAATCGATAACGACTGTAACATAGATTCGCCTTGTGATATAGATTTAAATTTCTGTCAAATATATGATTTTAATAATTTAGATGTACATAAGTTTGAAAAGCCTACTATTTTTACTCAAAGTGACATTGATGAAATGGAAAAAATTGAAATAGAGGAATTGATTGAAGATGAAATAGATTTGATTGATTTAAAGAATAACATTTTACCCAGAGGTTTAACTCCTCTAGGAGATTTATTTGACTCCAATGATGTGCCCATAAGGCCAAAAATTGAGCCAGTTAAATTTGACATAGAAGAGTATAACTTAGGGACAGATGAAAAACCAAGAATAATCAAACTATCCAAATCCTTATCATCAGATGAAAGGGATAAATACATTGAACTTTTAAAAGAATTTCAAGATGTCTTTGCATGGAGCTATGAAGACTTAAAAATTTACAACACAGACATTATCCAATATAAAATTCCTTTAAAAGAAAATAAAAAACCTTTTCAACAGAAAGTCAGAAGGATTAATCCAGTTTTGTTACCCTTAATCGAAAAAGAAGTCAAAAGAATGTTTGATGCACAGATAATTGCACCAGTCAGATTTTCTGACTGGATATCTAATTTAGTGCCAACCAGAAAAAGACAGGAGAAATTAGACTATGCATAGACTTTAGGAATCTTAATAAAGCATCCTTGAAGGATAACCTCCCCTGGCCAAAAATGGACCATATTTTACAAAGGGTAGCAAGTTCTCCCAGAATCTCTTTATTAGATGGTTTCTCTGGTTATAATCAGATTCTAGTTCACAAAGATGATCAAACCAAAACTGCTTTTACCACTCCATGGGGAAATTTTATGTATGTGAAAATGCTTTTTGGGTTAAAAAATGCAGGAGCTACATTTCAAAGGGCCATGGATATTGCCTTTGCCAAGGAAATCCATGAGTTTTTAGTCATTTATTTGGATAATATTACTATTTTTTCTAAGACAAATGATGATCACTTGGATCATCTGAGACAAGTTTTTATTAGATGCAGAAAATATGGTATATCTCTTAACCCTAAAAAGTCTGTTTCTGGGCTAGAAGAAGGCAAATTTCTAGGTCACATCATTTAAAAAGAAGGCATTAGAATAGACCCTGCAAGAATTGGAGCAATTCTAAACATTCAACCACCAAGGAACATTAAAGAACTCCAAGAATTCTTGGGAAAGATCAAATTTCTAAGAAGATTCATATCAAATCTGGCTGAGATTATAAAATATCTTAATAACATGCTTAAAAAGGACTCCTCAATTAAATGGAGAATAAAGGCCAAACAATCTTTTGAATCTATCAAACAAGCCTTAACTAAAGCACCAGTCCTTATCAGTCCAGATTACACAAAATATTTTCTAATATTTTCCTTTGCATCTGAACACACCATAGATGCAGTTCTTCTGCAGAAAAACGATCAAGGCTTTGAACAACCCATTTCATTTTTTAGTAAATCTCTCAGAGATGCACCATTGAAATACAACATAATAGAAAAATAGGCTTTGGCTCTGGTTAAAGCTATAAAATATTTCAGAGTGTATATACTTCATTCACACATCATTGCATATGTCCCTAATGCAGTAGTTAAAGACATTTTGACTCAAGATGGACCAGATAGTAGGAGAGGAAAGTGGATAGCCACAATCCTTGAATATGATCTGGAAATTAAACCAACTAAACTCATTAAAGGACAGGGTTTAGCCAGACTGATGGCTGAATCAAATTGTAATGCCTTAGATATTAATTTCATTTCACAAGTAGATGAACAGGAGGAGATGGCGACTCCATCGATCAGTGAGGCCTATCAAGACTCACCATGGTACTCTGATATAATATTTGTACTAACAAACTTACAAGCTCCTCCTGGACTCACAAAAACCAAGGCAAGATTTATCAAACAAAAAGCAATGAGATTTTGTATCTTAAATAATGCACTATATTGGAGAGAGAGTAATGGAATTTTACTTAATTGTTTATTGAAATCTGAGGCTGACAAGATCCTTGAGGAATTTCATGCAGGTGACTGTGGAGGCCATCTATACTGGAAGAGTATAGCTGATAAAATACTCAGAGCTGGTTTTTACTGGCCATCTTTATTTTCAGATGTTAAAAAGTTTGTTACCTCTTGTCATCAATGCGAGATTTTCAAAGGTAAAAAGAAACTATTACCATTATCTCTGAAACCAATATCCACTGAAAAACCATTTCAACTATGGGGGTTAGAATTCATAGGTAAAATTCATCCTCCATCTTCAGGTCAACACAAATGGATTCTAACTACTACTGATTACTTTACTAAGTGGATTGAAGCAATTCCCACTAGACAAGCTATAGAATCAGTTATTATCTCATTCATAGAAAGTAATATTTTTTCTAAATTTGGATGCCCACACAAAATTATTACAAACAATGCTACTGCTTTAAAATCTAAGAAGATGATTGCTTTCTGCCATAAATACCATATTACCTTAGGTCATTCCACAACATACTATCCTCAAGGTAATGGTCTGGCCGAATCCTCAAATAAAATTTTAGTCAACATCATCAAAAAACTACTCCAAGATAATAAAAATACATGGAATAAGAAGTTGGTCTATGCCCTTTGGGCTGATAGAATTACTACAAAAAAGTCCATAGGAACTTCACCATATTAGATTGTTTATGGTACAAATGAAATTTTTCCTTCTTTCTTGGGTGTCCCAGTCATGAAAATTATCCAGGAATCACAGGTAGAAACTAATGACATTCAAAGAAGAATCAATGAAACCATACACCTTCAACAAACCAGAGATGAAGTTTATGAAAAGTCACAAGTTTTACAGGACAAGATCAAAAATATTTTTGATAAAAGAGTTAAGGAAGATGACTTTTTCATAGGAGATCAAGTTTTAAGATGGGATGCAAGAAGAGAGGATAAAGGTAAACATGGGAAGTTTGACTTTCTATGGAAGGGACCCTATGTAATATATGGTTACAGAGGAAATAATTCATTTTTTATCAAGAATTTGGATGGTACAGAGCTTCAAGAAGGACCAATAAATGGAAGGATGTTGAAACATTACTATTCCTCACAAGTCACTTAACAATTAGATCTATTTACTTCATCATTGTAAATATTCATAGTCAGAGTGTAGATTGGATTAGATATATTATCTACAAAGTTGAAGCTCGAAGAGAAGGCCCTGAGCTTTGCAATATAAGATATCATAAATATGATTTTTGCAGAAAACAAAAGACATTTACAAGATCACTAAGGTCAATGGATAAGGCTAATGATCTCAGAGTTCTTGGCATTCCACAAGGAAAAGCCATCCCTAAGTGAAGCCGATATTAGCAACCTATAATATAGGGGTCATAATTTTGACTTGACTATTGATAATATTGTAAATTTGTACATACTTTTCCTTCTGCAAGTTGTATTCACATATTTTGTAAAAAAAAAAAAAAAAAAAGAGGGTAAAAAGTCCTAAAAGAATAATCAAAGGACTTAGAAAAAATAAAAGACCCCAAAAGAAAAATGAATAAAACATGAAAGTGTGCAAGCATAAATGCCACTACTATTTACTTTTTGACTGTGACAGAGTGTCAATAAATGCCATAGTCCATGATGAGTTAAACAATTTAATCTTAACTTGTCATTGTTTCAATTTCACTTGTTGTAGATAGAGAATAATGAATTGTCATACTGTTTAATCATGACAATTCAGTAGTCAGGTAGAGAAATAAAATGAATCCAACAGTTTAATCTGGATACATGGATGAAATAAGTGTAGAATTATATAGTTTTACTTGCTTTCAGAAAGAATAAATGCTGTGAAGGATGCTAGCTTAAATGCACCTTACTAAAAAGGAAGAAAAAATGTTAGCATGGTAAGCTAGGTAGGTAGACGAAGGTGAAAAATATCAATATAAATGTCATTCATAATGGGTTGCAAAATAACTAACTTCCCCTTCCCATAGTCATGAAACATTCTAAACTATCAGTCAGAAAGGCTCAAGGCATTTCCTTGACTTTTGTTGGGACCGGACCCAAGGCTCTATGACTGATCAGTTGAAAGTGTAAATGTCTATATTAATCCCTAAAATCACATCATTACCATTCATGCATTTATTCCCATAAATAATCCTAAGTAAAACTCCATTTTTACTTAAAGGCATTATAATTCCCATTTGATTAACTTCCTCAATCATTTGAAAACATTAAGCCCTCAAAATAACATTATATCATAAGTTAAGTGATAATATCAAGGCAAATTATCTTTTGAAATTCACTTTACTTGTTATGTTTATGTGTTTTGAGTATACCATCTCCTATTTTCATATTAACTCTAATTTATATATTAACTCCCTATAGAAATGACCTTTTCCTATTATATATAACTCCTTTTTATAATAAACCCAAAAACCCACTTATTATAATTTTAGCCGAAGTTTATAATTCCCACATGTTTAATAAAACCCACATTATAACCCCCTTTGGCTAAAATATACCTTTATATATAATCCTGCCCCTATGGTAGTTAAATCAACCTAGTTTAATTAACCATATAATAAAAATATTCGAAAAATATTTTAAAACATGTTTTATATGTGTTTTAAGCAAAAATATCGAAGTTTAATTTAAACTAAACTTCTAAACCCATTCCCTTGTATATTTCCCTTGCCTGACTCCTTAACCTAAGGTTAGTTATAACCCTTTTTTAGATCCCCGATACATATCCTATACCCCAATAAATTAACCTTGGTTAAATCCCTCTTAAAAATCCCTCCCGATCATTTTTTCATTGAAAAAGTCAGTTTTATACATAAAACCCATCAAAAACCCTTTTTCCCATCGGGTTCAATCTAGACCCTTCGATCTTCAGCACTTATTTAATCCCACGGCTCAAAATAAATGTGATACTTGTATCAAATATTCCCTTATTCCCTATCGCGTTGCTTAAATAGTTGTCCGATCTCCCCTATCAAATCTAACGGTTCTTATTTAGCGCGATAGTTTTATTACATGAACCTTACCCTTCCCATCATGCTAATTTTCAACCGTTCGATCTTCACTTACCTTCAAGATTCGACAATCCTTATTACACCCGATGGGTTCTAGCTCCCGTCCCCACCATCGCCCATCACGCTTGATGACCACTGTTGATCTTCCGCCCATCAGATCAACGGCCAATAAACAATGTCTCGGACCCACTACATTTTTCCCCGCAGCTTTCCTTTTAATCCCGACCGTTCGCTTGTTGAAAACAGATCGGACGGCCCCAATTTATTTTCGCACTCATAAAGTAATCGACTAAAGTTTTGGAAAAGCTACGCGATATAGGTTGTTTTCCGAAACCGCCCTGTGTCGGCGTGTCCTCAAATGATTGGATCGTGTTCGAAAAGCGATTTACCACTTACCACCTTGGAGCTACGCGAATACCACCCAGTGGTATTCCAAAACCACTTCCACCCAAACTTTGATTTAATATAATTTAACTATGGTTATTTCATAAAAATCATAATTTTCATTAATTTTTTCACCTTTTCGCGCTTTAAATCTGTGAAACCTCTGCAGAACCTATTTTCATCGAATTTTCACCATTTATGTGCCATTATACCTTGAGAGCCTGTGCAGAGCCCTTTCCACCATTTTCAAACCTACCAGCGCCATTTTCAAGCCAATCTCCCTGCAATTCAACTACGAAGAGCCATAGTACTCTCTGATAGACCAGTTCAGCGAAATTGAAGACTACGCGCAACCTGCAACTCAGTCTACTACAATTATACCTTTTAAAAGGTATTTTTCTTTAAACTTAACCAGCAAACTTCAATTCCAAAAGAAAAAGCACCAATTCTTCAATTATTGCTTGTAATTGTCTGAATTACTCATACGGAAATTATAGAAAACATCCATAGTACAGAGGAAACTCTGTCAAATTTTCCCCAGAATCCCTCATTTCCATTTTTGCAACTTTTATCCATACCCTGATCATTTTCACTACTAGAATTGATCATAACCTACCATCTGAGCATTAAAACCCTCTTTCAATCCAAAACCCTGCTCAGAATCCTATTTTACCATAGATATTCTCCAAAAATCCCTTGTTTCCAACAGAAGAACTCAGCAAATAGTCTAAGCTTGCTCTGTTCAATTAAAAATGACAATGAAATAAGTAACCCCCAAATCAGGAGGTCCAAAGCCTCAAAATAAAGCCTCTGCTAAAATCCCTCAGCCTGAATCTTCTAAAATTGATAAACCCACCCCTGCACTCACTGCTGATTCCATAGAAATTGTCAGGCCTATCCAACCTCTAGTTATTTCACAAGAAAATAGTCCTCTGGTTGACCTTGATTACAGAATATTGGACCCTTCAGTAGAATTCAATTTACTTGTTGTCTATAACTGGTGTTTTGGTAAATCAGTAGAGAAAGATGACAAAGATATACCAGTTTGGGATTCCAATTTTCCAAAGTACATTGTTCCTCAAACTCATTCAGCCCCTAATTTTTTCAGATTGTGTCAGTCCTATTATCTTCTAAACCAGAGGTGCATTGTTAATAGAGACAGAGAGGTCTTTTTTTACATCAATGCAGAATCCATAAATTCTATGCTGCAACTGAACCCTGAACCTAATGCTTCTTCATTGTCAATAGAGGATTTAACTCAGCTTTACTTAGACCTTGATTTTGCTTCTAAATTCAAAGTCTTCCAGACTTTTTGTCCCAAAAAATTTGATATCCCTAAGCTCAATCCTCCATTTGATACTTTTTATTTTCCAAATGAAACCAAACAAATTGTCTCCATGCTATCATTCATACTAGGATATAACAGTGATGAATTCACTGATGTTGCTATACTAGGTTTTCTGTCTACTTTGAGTCCTGGCTAGTCTCCATCCATAGTGTACAATTTTGCTAAGTTCATTGCAGAAAACATGCATTATCAATTGTCAAGATTGTCAGAAGAAGGAGTCTTTAGATATACCTCATATTTACTTCATCTCTTTTTATATTATCAAGTAGACAAGTTTCCTATTGAATTTCAGAAGATAGATCCAGAAGGAAATGTACTTTCAGTTGTGTTTTGGTCATCAATTCTGAGAAAATGGAACAGGGAATACAACTTTGCAGATTTCAATGACTTGTTTTTGGTGCCTGCTATGAATTTATTGAATAAAGAACAGACCCCTAGAATCAATGAGGAAACAAAGAGGATCTTACAGCTATCTGAGAGCTGTAAAATAGGGGATTGGTACTTATACAAGAGTTACACAGATATCAGAGTATATGGTGCACTCTTGGCCCCATATAAATTGCCAAGATTTTTGACAACAAGAATATTTGCTTTAGAATATTTGAGGCAGCTGTTGAATGCAGATGAAGTTAATTCCATAGCTTCTAGAAAAAAGATTCATTTCAAACTGAAAAATCAAGTTGGACCATTTATTGTGAATAAAAGAGAAGCAACAAATGAAATTAATGTCAAGTTGAAAGAGTATAAATTCCCATATAGTTTTATGTGGAATTATGATCCTCAGGGTATTTTAAGCACGATGAGATTGAAATGCAAGGTGTCTATCTTCTTGCATGATCCCAAGCCCCAAATTGAAAAACATGCCAATAAACTTGAATGGGATCCAAACACTTTATTTGATGATGACTCACAAAGCATGAGGGAAACAGTGGAAAAGATAAGTAGGTTGATCAAACACAAGTGGTTACAGTGAACAAAGAATCTGAAATTGTTAATAAAAGAAGCAGAAAGGAAGATAGTTTCACTGCTGAAACTATTCAAGATAAAAGATTCAAAATTCCCTACAATAAGAAAAGTAAATTGACTAATGAATAAAGGGATAAAGCCATCAATGTTGAATATAACAATGGTCATGAAAGTGATGATGAAGCAACAAGGATAGTAACTGAAACTCTCAAAGTGCTTCAAAATGTCCAACTTGGAGCCCAACAGAAAGATACAGTCATGGTGGATAAACAATCTAAAGGTGATATGCCCTCTTCTTCTAAAGAACCTGACAACACAGAGTCAGATATTCAAATGAGGTTCAGAAAAATCAAAGAAAAGAATGAAGAAATCAAAAGTGGAGCTTATTCCAAGTTCCTTAAGGAAAAGCCTGGGAATAAAGACAGACTCCTCTCTGCTTTTGATTATTCTTCTAATAAATTGGTGATGTCATTTCTCAAGCCTACAGTGGCTGATCCTAAAACTGTTACAGATTATTCAAAGACAGATCTTGAAGTTGATGCAGATGCTGTCCATGAATTGGACCAAATATAATTTCATAGGAGCAACACAAAGATGCTATATTCTAAGATAGTCAATAAGACTATGAATTCTATCAGGCTTGAGAAAACATTGATAAACCTCCAAACTCAAATGAAATTAGATAAAGCCTCATTATATGCCAATAACTTGAAGATCAAAGCATTAGAAGACTTGGTGATTGAAGCAGGATCTGATCCAGCTAACATTGAAGTTGCAAAATCTTTAATCAAACAGAAAAATGAAGATATAGTTTCCCTCAAAAAACAGCTAAAATTGCCTCAAAGTGAAAATCCTCAGGCAAAAGAAATCCTTCAGTAGAAAACAGAGAATGATGAATTGAAAAAACTTGTTCTTAAAATGACAGATCAGATAAAATAAATGGAAAGCCAAATAGAAGCTTTCATGAAAGAGAATAAAAAACTAAAGAAATCTCAATAGGTTGTCATTCCTATAGTGATTCCAATTGTAAGCACAACTGTTCCATCTACATTGGCAAAACACTTGACACCACAAGGAGTACTGGAAACTACAGTGCCAATAACTTCTCATGACATCTCTGCCTCTTCTTCATCAATCTCACAGGTAAACACATTAGAAGACAAAGTTGCCATAATCAGAGCCATGGAAGATATGTCAATTAAAGATAAAGAAATACTTAGTTTGAAAGGCACTATTAAAAATCTGGAAACTTCCAAAAGAGATGCCTTGATCACTTCCAAAGAGCATGAATAGAAGGCTGACAGATTACAAAAACAAGTAAAAATTCTTCAACAACAGGTGAATCTTACAGATTAGGTTGCATACATAAAAAATCATTTATGGACAAAATCATTGAAGGCATTCACTCATAATGGCCTTCTATTCAGATAATTTATGAGCAGAAAGAGCTACTACAGGTTGCAAATGCAGAAATTGATAAAACGAAGAAAGAAATTGAAAATAAGCCACCACAAGCAGTTCAACTCATAGCATTTTTAAAAAGCAAAAAGAGGGAAGAGTTATAAGAGTTGAAAATTGTTGACAGAATAGAAGCCATTCTTCAAATTAAAAAAGTGTTGAATAAGAGAAATATGATGGATAATTTGGAAGACAGGTGTAAAGATATGAATTTGGTCATCTCAAGATTTCGGGCCAAATACAAAGTATTATTAGAAGCAGGTTTACCAGACATTCATGCATTAAATGACAAATTAATGCCACAGAAGGATTATGATCAGAAAATTAGAGCTCATGCTAAGGAGCAAGCTAAACAGTCATTGCCACAAGGATCTCCAAGTGGAAAAGTACTACTTCAATATTTTTAAAATCTATGATTTTTGGCAAATGAAATCAAGCATATGTTCATAGTAAAGCCAAACTTTTCCAAATATACAGAGGCTGATGAAAGTTACAGGAAATTGAAGAATATGAATATCCCCACTGCTGAACAGTGGTAAGAATTCATATATATGATGTGAATTTGACAGGTAAAGGACATGAAAATCACCTGAAAAATCATATTTTACTTTTACCTTATGGTGAAAAAATTAGTGTCAAAGTGTATCAGGGTCAAAGTGTATCAATAAAATCAAATTGTTACTGCTGGTCATTTTTCAATTACAACATTGAAATAGTGAAAAGCAGAGATAAAGAGTATCAGAGCAGAAGATGAAAAGAAAGAGTATTCTACAAGTCACCATCCATGAGAAGATGTACCTAATGCCAACAATTCTCACAACACATCAAAAATCAGTTTAGATAAGATAAAACAGTTCTATTTTTCTTTATAAAAGATGACAGCTTGCAAACTGTTTTGCTGTTTTCCCTCTTCTTATGTTCTTTTTCCTATTTTTCCTTAAAACATTATCTCAATTGCTGAGATATTTTGTAAACAATTTTTGTGTATAAATACCTCATAATTTGAAGTATTCAGGGTGGAATAAAATTTCTCAAGACTACTATAGTCATTTTTCTGGGCATATTGAAGTTGGTGTGAGTCAATTAGTGAAGCAGTAGACTGGAAACAAGTTTAGAGACATCATAACTAAGGATTCTCATGGTGACAAGATAAGTCTCGTATTTTTTCCTGTTTTCAGTGTTATTATTTAAAGTTTATGAACATTCATTTGATGTGTTTCTATTCTATAATGATCAACTAAGGAGAAATTAAACATAATTAGTGATAATAAGATCTTTGTTTTAAACTAGTTGGCATTTTTATGTTTTCTGCTTGATAACCGGACCATAGAATTCTTAATTTCTCTAGGTCCCAGTTTGATCCCCTCCTTCAATCTTCTTTTCTGTAACTTAAGGATTCTTAAGTGCCCTTTTTTTTAGATTTCACCCATTCCATCAACAAAGCCTATTCAAATCCTTAGAAGGTCATATATCCTGCCCTTAGTACATTTGCATCTTTAAGTTTTTTTTCCTAGCTAGCTCTGGTAGATCCCTCTGGTTTACCTTGAAATACTTTTTATTCCTACCACACTTCTAAAATCAATCCTATTGCTCACTCATATCTAGCCTAAAACTCTTTACCAAAACAAAGCTAAATATTTAGGAGAGATCCCTCTCCAGAGCTCAGAAAGGCTAGATCTTGAATTCCCAAAGTGGTTCTTGGTTACCCCTAGTATTCTTAACTACAAAAATCCCCATCCCACAACCTGAGAATTACTAGGGTGATAATAGGTACTATTAGTAATGATTATGTAATAATTTTCGACACGCTTTTCCTTCTGAAGTGGCTGACACGCTGGACCTGATCCCCCCTGACCACAATCGGTTGCGCTGCAGTCTCCGCAACGCAACACTGAATTTTTCTTATGGTAAAAAATGTCTTTATTGGGAATCCTATTTAAGCTCTTCTCAGGTGCGAGAGAGTTATTGACTCCATATATTCTAGCCTAATCTACCCTACTGACTTCTCTCGGTTGTGAGAGTTTATTTGAAATGAAATGTGTACCTTACTCGTGGTAGGGTTTCAGGCGTGCACCGTTCACCCATCCTGGCAATATCTGGCCATCTAATTGTGCTAAGCACACTGCTCCAGACTCTTTGATTTCAATTATGTGGTACGGTCCTAGCCAATGCATTTGCAGTTTTCCTAGAAAATTTTGGTACTTGCTGTCATATAGTAAAAATTTTCCACCAACCTTGAAAGTTTTGTGTTTGATATGGCGGCCGTGCCACACTTTTTGCCTTTCTTTTTGGGCAGTTTGGTGGAATTATGCTAAAAACCTATCTTCTTCTAGCACTTGCAGTTCCTGTAATCTGTCCTTTAGGGATTCTTCTTCTGATAGCTAGAGTGAGGTTGCGATTAGAAGGCTGGGTATGGAAAACTCTACTGGTACTACGGCTTCTCTCTCGTACATGAGCTGGAATGACATTTGGTTATTAAGCCTATTGACAGTCGTTCGGTATGCCCATAGAGTTGCTGGTATACTTTTGTCCCAATCATCTCGTTGAGTGTTGCAGATTTTTGTTAATCCTTTTTCGAGGATTTTGTTGAATTCCTCTACCGTGCCATTAGCTTGTGGGTGGTAAGGGCTGCTCCTGTGATGTTGTACCATGAAGCTTTCGAGCAGGGATTTAATGGTTGCATTGATGAAATGCATACCTTGATCACTTGTCAGAATTTTTGGGCAGCCAAATCAGCTGATTATGTTTTCAAACATGAACCGTGCCGCTGTGTCGGCTATGCAATCCTTCACTGGCATTGCCTCTACCCATCTTGTCAAATATTTTGTTGCGGGGATGATATATCGTGCTTGCGAGTTTCTTGCAATGGGTGCAATCAGGCCTATAAAATCAACTGCCCATTTCTCGAATGGTTGTAGTGATTTTACTGGGTGTAGTGGAAGCTCGTCCCTATGCAATGGACGTCCTATCCTCTGGAAAACATCACATTTATTTATGAATTCCTTACTGTCAATGTGTACCATTGACCACCATAAGCCCACCTGTAGTACTTTTCTAGCCGTCGGTTTAGCTCCTTCGTGTCCTCCCGCAACTCCAGAGTGGCACTCCCATAGTACGGCCTCCCTCTCGTGGTCAAGGACACATCTTCGTAAGATTTGTTCTAGCCCCATTTTGTATAAGTGTCCTGCGATGAGCTGGTACTCTGCGGCTTGAACTTCTAGGTGTCTCTTCTGTATTGCTATATATTCCTTTGGGCACTGTCCTGTTGTTAGGTAGGTTGCGATCTGATCTAGGTATTCCGGGATTTATTCTACTCTGAAAATATCAGCGTCTGGCAGCTGATCATCTAAAGATCCTTCATTTTCTTCGGTTTCGAGCCTTGATAGGTGGTCTAGTCTCACGTTCAGTCGCCCAAGTTTGACTATCACCTCGAAGGTGAATTCTTGAAAGAGTAGGAGCCATCTGCATATCCTTCCTTCTAAGACCAGTTTGTTCACTAGATACTTTAGAGCTGAATGTTCTGTAAAAAACCTGAACATTCCTCCTAACATTTAGTGGAAGAAATTTTGGAGGGAGTACACCATTGCTAATGCTTCCCTTTATGTCATGGTGTAGTTCCATTCCGCTATTGATAGTTTCCGACTTGCAAAGTACATTGGGTGATCAACTGTAGTGTCCCCTGGTTGGGCTAGAACCGCTCCGAGTGTGATGCTTGAAGCATCAATGTGGACATGAAATTTCCTATCCCAATTCAGATGAACCAATATTGGCGCACTTGCCAATTTTTCCTTCAAGGTGTCTAGGGTCGTCGCGCAACTCTCTGTCCAGTTGATTGTTCCAATTTTTGCAACAACTTCTCCAATGGGGCTGTTATCTTCACGTAGTTGGAGATGAATCGTCTGTAATAACCTGTATGGCCTAACAGTGACCTCAACTATTTCACAGTCTCTAGAGCTTCCATGTTGATTATCACTGATACCTTTGTCGGATCCACGTAGACTCCTCGTTTGCATACAACGTGTCCTAACAATGTTCCAAACGGCACCACAAAAATGCACTTCTTTAAGTTCAATGAGATTTGTAGCTGTCTAAACCTATCAAACATAATTCTCAATAGCATGGCATGGTATTTTAACAAGCTGTAGATGTTCCAGTCATCCATATAAACCTCCATGAATTTGTGGATGTAGTCGCGGAATGCTACTATGACAATGCGTGAAAATACTATTGGCGCATTCTTCAAACCGAATGGCATTATGTGGTATGCGAAGGAGCCCCATTCGGTGGTGATGGTTTTCTTTTTATTATCTTCCTCAGCTATCCTTACCTGATGGTACCCTGAGAATCCATCTGTACAAGAATATGCTTCATTCCCTGCAACATTATCTAGGACTTTGTCACTAAACGGGGTGGGGAATGGGTCATGTATACAGGCATTGTTCAAACTCCTATAGTCAACACAGACTCGGATTTCTACCTTTTTCTTTTTGCTTTGTATGATTATGGGACTTACCCATTCTTCTTCCTCCACTGGGAATATCAACCCTATCTTTAGAATTTTTTCGATTTCCGCTTTAACCTTTTCCTTTACCGTTGTATTCAACCGATAGGGTCTGTGTTTGATTGGTCTTGCATCAGGCCTTAGTGTTATACGCATTTCTCCCAGGTCCCCTTTGATTCCTTTGAATTCTGCTACAGATGATGGGAACAAGTCCTCATATTCCTATAATAGACTGAATATTTCCTTGGTTGTCTTGACATCCCATTAGTCCCTGATTGATGCTAGTTTGGGCTTCTCTTCGGTCCCAATATTCATTTTCTTGGTTTTGAGGGGGAGAAAATGAATTCCCTCTCTTGTCGGGTCCTCCTGAATATCTCGCTCTCCCTCTGTTTCTCGAAAGTAGAGATGTCTAAGTCCCTCTAGATTATCATCGTCCATCTCACTGTTTATCTTCTTGCATGTTACTCACTAACGGATGCTTTGGTTCGAGAGTGGTTTCTCTTCCTCCTCCTGATTCTCTGGGAAGAACAATACTCTTTTAATGGCCTGTAATGCTTGGGTGACTGTATCTGTCTTTCCTTCAAATAAGAAGCACTATGTAAACTTCCTCGTAACTTATTTCCAAGTGCCAGTTCCCCTTTTCCTCTCCTTCGTTAGGTACTAGGCTTGTGGAATCCTATCTAGGGAGTATATAAATTTGTGGACCCACAGCTCTTGTGGGTATCTTTCAATGTTCCATTGACCTTCACACTACTTCTCCATTGCGAGAGTGAGTTGCGGTGGTTTTTCCACCATCTTGCAACTATGGATTGCAAGGCCACATCCATGAGCAGGACCCTATGATCCTTTGGTACATTGCCTTCTGTTTTGATAATGAAAGTGTTTACAACGTTCATATCAGATAAGGTTGGGTAATCTCTTACCTCAGTCTCGATCCAATTGATTCTTCTAATGGTGTAACATCTCCTTGTGCTGGTCTCGTATCCCCCTTACTGCCAATCATCCCAGGCTATCTCTGAGCCCAAGTCTGAGCTTTGAATGCTCCTCCAGCTCACTGATCCTCTCGCCGTCGGGTTGATGTAATATTCCCTTCTTCCTGTAGTCATTTGATAAAGATGGTCGAGAAGTTGAGCATCTTCTCTGTTATCGATAGACTCTGTGTATCAGGGATCTTGATAAGGGTCGAGTGGCTGGGTGACTCTGACCTCTCCGTCCTCAAAGATCATTATTTCCTTCTTTAAATCTATTACTGCATAGTTTTTAAAAGCCGAGTCGATCCCCAGTAACGCTCGATAGGGATATTTGTCTCCTATAATGTCGATGACCTCAAAGTTCATGTATGTCTTTACCCTCGCAACGTCAACTTCGACCTCCTCTAATCTACCTATGGACACAATGCAGTACTGGTTCACCATACAGAGTTGAATTGGTGAGTATGTTAACCTTGGTTTCCCCAATGCTTCCCACATTTTTCTGGGCAAGATATTTACGTCGGACCCCAGATTAAGCATTGTGTCCTTAATTTGGAATCCTGCAACTTGAGTATTCACCCAGAACTCTTTGCCTATCCTTCCCTTATTTCTCTTCACTCTTTGTATATATTAATGTGTTGTGCCAGATGATTCCCCTGGATCTGTGGTCTTTTGCACTAATCTTTCCAGGTTCTATTTTAATTGTTCCAACATGGGTGCGTTGTTAATAATTTTTAGAAATAGACGAAACCAATGTTCAATTGTAGTAAATGAATTGGATTGGTTTTCATCCTCTTCCTTCGGTTGCAACATTTTGATTCCTTTTCTTCCCCCAAGCTAGGAAAATTCTTCCGCTGTTTCTTGAAAGAATTGCTTCTATTTTTCTGGCGTGAATGTTGGCTTTGGAGATATTGGCCTTACCATTTTTATTGGGTCTATATTTTTTGCATCTTCCTCGGTTCTTTTGCCTCCCCGCATCACTATAGCCACGTTTTGCATGGCTTGAACCTTGATTATTCTTGGCTTTGCATTTACCAGGTTTTTTCCTCTTTGGCTGGCCCTTTCTTCCCATATTTTAATGAGCTCTGGGCAGATTTCTATCACGTGCATGTTAACTCTGCACTGAGAGCACCAGGGTCTTCTAGGAAGTGGACATTCCCTAGCCACATGGCCCTCTTGGTCACAGTTGTAGCATCCTACTAGTCCTCTTCCTCTCGCTCAACCTCCTCTCATGCCTCCTCCTCGTCCTCTGGGAGCCTCATTCACTCTATATGAAGGCCTGTCTAACTATTCCGCCAAAGCATCCAGAGCTCTACACTACTCTGTGTTGTGTGTGGTAGATGCACATAAATCACAGTATACGTTTTTCGGGACATTGGAGTACTTTTGCAATATGGGGCATAGGTGGGGTGAGTAACCCATGATTTTGCAGATCTCGCAATACTCAATCGTTGCTGAATTTTGTTGTGCGGGGAACCTTGTGTATGGGTGTTGCGGCGGATATAATCCTTGGGTGTTTATTTGCACGACCCCTCCTGCTGGTGGAGCTCTTGGTGCCCCTGTTTTTGGTGTTCCCACGTTCTGGCCCCGCAACCGAGGACATTCAGTTACCACATGTCCTTCCATTAGACAGTGCATACACCATACATTTAGCCTTGCTGGACGCATGGGTTGAATTTCCTTTAGTTTTTTTTGTCAAGCTAGCTATTTGATGTTGTAGTCCCAGTATGGAAGGGTCCTGAGCTGATGCCCCTCCTTTAAATTCTTGCGGGTATCCCGCCATGGCATCTATCTTCATGGCCTGTTCTAATTCATCTTGCAACGTCTCGATCTTTTTTTGTGTCAGCAGGAGAAAGGCCTTGATAAACCAATCCCTTTGGTGATTGGGATCGATCAGATAGCTGAGTTTTCCAACCGCATATTTGAATATCCTCATTAGATCCCATGTGGTTTCCCCTTCTTGTTGCTTGATCTCCCACATCTCTGATAAACTCTACTAATCTATTTGGGGTAATTTGAATTCCTTCACGAAACCCCTCTTTACATCGTCTAACGCTGGGTTCTGATGAGTCTCAGACCACTTTATAAACCAACGTAGAGCTCTCTCCTAGAGAGTAGTTTGAAATTATACCAACTTACTAGTGTTTGGTGTCTATCGAGCCCTCCATATGACTTCACAAAGGTACCAGTGTTGTTCCACATCATCATTACCCCTCCCAGAAAATTTTTGGTACCGAGTAAACGAAACTGCCATGCTTCCTTGTGTGGGGTTTACTAAAACAAATCCCCTTACCCCCGGCTGTGAAATGGTAGTAAAAGTACTGTTTCTAGTGTGTATTACTGCTATGTATTGAATGCTATTTGACTCAATTAATTCCCGTAACTTAACAAAAATATCACCTAGCATCTGATAGAGTATGAGGGGAAGGTCGGGACTAGAGCTACTTGAAATTTGGGGAATAGAGTTATCTGGGATTATCGGTTCTGGACCTTCTCGGAATAGCTTCTCCATCGCAACATACAACACCACATCGGACGTCTCCTTGGGGCATGCTGGGCTCCTATAAACCTACCACACTTCCTTGGTGGTTCCCCCTATATCCTGGGAATTCATCTGACCTTCCATCTGCTTCGTCGTCTGAGGTGCCTCTCCTTTGTCTCTCCTTTTCCTTTCTTGTCTTTCCAATTCTTTCATCACCCTTTCTCACCACTTCTTGGCAAGTTGCGCCCTCCGATGTGCTCACCGTTCCCTTAACCTACTGGAGGTCTTAGCATCCATATCCATATTCCCCCTTTTCAAATTACTTGTAGGTCGAGCAGTTTTTCAAATTACCTACTGGAGGTTTATGTCTCCATCTCAGACTTTTGGAACCCCATCAATCCTTCGTCCACCATCAAATCATTGATCCATAGGGGGATCTCCCTCAACAGTCCCCTGCGCAACCCTGATCTGAATACATCTTCCACTTTCGAGAAAGACTGGTAGCATTCAGCTGTGAACTCTACTATGTATCCTTCCAAGGTAGATTGCACCCAGAAATCTACATCTTGGGTCAAATCGGTATCTAACCAGTGGAGTGCTACTAGATCTGAGTGCACCCACTTGCGACAGACCTTCCGCAAACCTCTCAAGACTAACTTGGTCTGTAATCTCCGCAAATAGTTGTAGATATCCTCAGGAAAATTTCCCCAGAAGATCTCATAGATGCCACTAGCGGACTCAGAGAATAGAATTTGGTTCTTAACAATCTTCTCTTTTTGATATCTCACTTCCGCTTGTTGAGCTATGAATTGGTCTAGATGGTCATCCCACCATTTCCATATTTCTTTCTCGAAGATCCATGATACCATGATCTAACTCCAGAATGAGATTTCAGGTCCCGGCAATGGAACCATTTGTTGGCAAGAAAAGAGGTCTCAGGGGAAGACCCAGGTTCAGGAAATTGTCCCAACAAGGGTTACTGCAGTATTCTAGCACAATGTCGGCATTTTCACCCTGCTTCGACAAACAAAGAGTCTCACCCGAGGCATGCCATGACCTTACTAAGGCTGGGATTGGATCAAGTATTGATAAAGTGTGGCAAATGCACAAACCATCCATAATTAAGTACTTCAAATAAGTGTAAATACAAGATAGATAAAAATACTCATGAACTTGATCAAAATGATAACCAAAAATTCAAAATAGCCACATGTCCCACTAAACCATAACACAAGACAGAACTTAGAACAACAAACTTATATTAGAAACTGTTGCATTAACAACAAAAGACAATTACATCACTCCTCAGAGCATGCATGGAAGAACTGATTACAATCGCATTACAAGACACAGAACATAATAATGAGAGAGAAAGAACAGAACAACATGAACAGAGCTCTCCTACGGATCATGATCCCTTGTCTTTACTGAGCCAACCTCTCTTTTCTATTTACTGGCTGCCTATTTGTTCCATCTCCAGCGCGACTGATAATCCTTCCTTATTTTCTTCTTGTTTGTTTGTTGCTTTCCCTGATTTATGGGAATCCCATTGATTGACTTCTGCCACTTCCCTTTGCCATATATACATGCTTCCTCGATAGCTGCACCACCTGATCTTCAGTTCTTCGCAACTGTGACAGTTCTCTGTCTACCGTGGTTGCACTCCGCCACCTATTCTTCGTAACACAAAATTGTTTAATTTCAAAACAAGGACCCCAACAGGCCCCGACCACATCCTATTGACTCGTCCTAAGTCAATTGTTTCCTGCCACCTCTGTCTCCATTGGTTCGCTTGACTCCGTGGCCCATTATGTCTACTCCTTTTACTCTGCGTGCCCAAACAAGGGCCCCAACACTAGCATGCATGGATTTTATCATAGCTATACCTATAGGAGATATCATTGCCATCACCACCAACATCATTATCAGAGGAGTGAGAACGGGTTTTTGTTAGAGGAATTCAAGAAATTCAAGCCCCCTACTTTTGATCGTGAGATGGCGAAATCAAAAGATGTAAAATCATGGCTTCTTGGAATGAGGATTTGTTTCACACTGCATGAATACTTAGATAATATGAAGGCCATGATAGCTACTTTTAGTGTCAAAGGAAAATAATATATCTAGTGGGAAGATGTCAAGCATGTCAGGGGCATCAAGTAAGAGAAGCTGACTTGGGAAAATTTTGAATTAATATTAAGAAATAAGTACCTATATGAGAGGTATTATGATGGAAAGGCCAAGGAATTCTATGAGCTCAAGATGGGTTCCATTTTAGATGAAGAATATACAACCAAATTTCTAGATTTGTTCAGATATGTTCCCTATCTTAAGGATGAGAAAGCAAAGATCAAAAGTTTCATCAGTGTATTTCCATTATCATTCAAATAAAAAATTGAGTTTGATGAGCCTAAATTATTAGAGCAAGCTATAAGGAATTTGAACCATTGCTATAAAAAATCAATGCACAAGCCTAAGTTCAAGTGTGATTGGAAGGGTAATGAGAAGACTAAAGGAAAATGGCCCAATAAGCAAGGAAGATCTCAGGATGCAGGTGAGAAGAAAAATGTGACTCCTCATAAGAAGTCCAATGCAACTAAGAAAGGATGTGGGTCTCGACATATGGAGCAACAAAATAAATGTAGTGGCAAAGAACCATTGAAGTGTTAAATTTGTGGTATAGATCATCACAAGAAGGATTATACATTGTATCTAGGTGGCATGCCTAAGATCTATAGTGCTCGGGAGGTGTAGATAGTTGGGGATGTAAGTAAGAGAATTCCCTGGATTTATGCAGTAGTTGATAGCATGCAGACAGACCACTAGGCATCCATTATCGAGATGGAAGGTAAGCTTTGTGATCGAGTTGTTTATATTTTGATTGATCTAAGATTAAATTATATCTGTATTAGTCTCGAACTTGTGGATCAATGTCGCTTGAATAAAGAAGTGCATGTAGAATCTTGGTTGGTGCAGTTGGCTACAGGGAGCAAGAGAAGAGTTCAACATTGGGTCAAGTTTTGTGCATTTGAGCTTAATTGCATGCCTACAATAACAAACCTAAATTCTATTCCTTTGGGTGCATATAACATGCTTTTGGTCATGGTTTGGCTATTTATTCATAGGATCAAGGAAAATTTCTATGAGAAGGCCATTAAGTGTCTGGATGATGATGGGTAAAAGAGAGTCTTGCAGGGAAAGAAGAATCCTACATCAATGAGGATGGTTACAACCATGTTGTTAGAAAATATTAAAGGAAGAAATTTTTTCTTATCTTGATAATTACTTGTGATTTATTTGAAATATTATTAGCTTCTTTATGTCTTTTTTTATATTCTTATCATCAAGCAACTACCAAAAAATAAATTCATGAAGATCAAAATAACAAGGAGACAAAATGTAGGTTCTCAGCTAGGGAAACTCCCTCTTCTAGGGGAAAACAAAAAAAATCTCCTCTTCCTTTATAGCCAAATCAAATGAGACAACGAAGACCTTTTGACCAAGACAAAGACCTCCTCCAATCCATGAAGTCATCTTCCCAATATAATCCTTTCAAGATGAAAAATATCAAATTCTAGTCAACAAGAGCTAACCTTCTTCAATACTGCATCAACCACAAATTTTGACTTCTTGCATCAAGATTTCAACCTCTACTGCAAAAATGAAATTCAGACCCCTTTTTGCAACCCAAAATATCGCACATGTGAGCCAAAAACAAGAGAAAATGAGCTCCTTTCCTTCTCTAGGGTTCCTCCTTTCTTTGCTAGGGTTTCTCCGTCTTCTTCAAGTTTTCTTCACGCCTTCTATAAGCCTTCACACTTATTTTTTATTTCATATCGAACTTCAATTGGATGGATTCTCAAATAGGTCGAATGCATTGCTAATATATAGTCTTTCCTTGTTGTTGAATTCCCTATATGAGGCCGACCTGAATAGAGGGCATGCCAAATTAGTGGAGGAGACATAATTGACCAAATTACATAAAATAAATTTTATTTCTTTGACATAATAAGCCCAAGAATTTTCTACTACATAATATCTCATGACACAAACCCTAGAAGCACACAATGGGTTCTTAGACCTAGAAACAAAATAAATTGAGCATGAAACCCATGCTTATAAAAATAATTGTATTTTGATTCTAAAATAATTGTTCTTTTTATTTCTTTTGACAAATGCATTAGACAAAAATTATGAAGATCGATACTAGTTACATTTATCAACACTCCCTCTAACTAGGGAGGTATTCATAATTTTTGAACTGATATAAGGTTGACCTCAATTTGAAATGTTCCATGAAGAGTAAAACATCATACACAATGATAGGGATACCAAAAATGCCAAGGTATCGTCCCAACAAGGACTAAGGTGTCATCAAATCAACTTTCCACTATATGTACCATCAGGCTACAACCTTAGTATCAATCTAAATAGATATAGATAACATTTATGCCTCCAAGCCAAGATACCAATCCTCACAGGGATCTAGGTATCCTCAATGTCAAACACTAAAACAAAGCTCCATAAGACCAACATACCCTCCCACAATGGGATCTAGACATCATCAAGGCCAAATTATAATTGAGATCTCAACACCAACCAAGCCAAGATGTCCTCCCAAGTACCATCATACTGACAACTTATGGTACTAATCTCTCTGTTTCATGGAAATACAAACCTACAGATAAGTATGCTTTCCATAAGTGTGGTGGTTCACTTATAACAATAGAAAGAAAGATACATGATCTTTTCCTTAAAGTGAATAGATAAAAAGAGAGAAACCTACTTGTAATCTATTCGCTTTCCCTCACCTCCCTTCGTCGCTTTCATCACTCTCAATCCAAATTAACTCGTTTGATTGATACCTGCCATGGAAAACAAAAGACAGAAAAAAAAACAAAAAGGCAATACAATCTATTCAAGTTAAATAAATTGAATCGATTAAACTCATTAATACACATATAACATCATTGACACATGCATTAGGAAAGGAACAAA
This sequence comes from Pinus albicaulis, assembly GCA_034641835.2. Classification (NCBI taxonomy): domain Eukaryota; kingdom Viridiplantae; phylum Streptophyta; class Pinopsida; order Pinales; family Pinaceae; genus Pinus; species Pinus albicaulis. The sequence goes on along the minus strand of JAXQQM020071537.1, from coordinate 2,612 downwards.
TGTCTTTATTATGAAGTAGAAGGAAGAGTAAAACTAGTTGAATGATTCACTGTCACTCATTCATCTTGAGTCCCATCCTCATCACATCCAACATCAACAATTCAACAACATCACAATACATGCACAATACCTTCAAGAGTTGATATCTCACCAGCATAACTCTACTTAACACAAATTATTTCTCTCTTGTGCACTATGTTCAGTGCTCTATTTATAATTAGATGAAGGTAGTTTGACGTAAATGAATCATTGAATGGATTTCATAAAAATGGATGAAGAGGTTTCCTTGTTCATGGGAATAAGAGGATAAGAGGTTTAATGAATTCATGGGTTCCAAATTTGAGGCTATCAGATGAGGTGAAAGCTGGAAAAACTTATATAAGTCACTAGAGGTTGGGAAGATTCCCGGAATTCAATGAAAAATTTTCTCCCAGTCAACCAACACACTCCAAAGTGGGCCTAGATCCTCTGCAACGCAACCTTGCATGGGAGTAGATGCTCTGCAAAGAAGTTACAACTGTCTAGGGGTGCATTGATGGCTCAATGGGGCACTTCAACTAGCATCTAAGTAGTGAAACTTTCATGAAGGAATACCATCAATGTAATGACTTGTTTAGGGCATGTAAAAACCAATTTAGAGTATTATAGACCCTAATGAATATTGATTTGTGTTTTGGGATGATGCCCAAATTGACCTGTAGCATATGCCCCCTGAAGCATGAAGTCAAAAATGATAATGTTGAGTGATTTGATTTACGGCGTGATGAGGAGGAAATGAAGTGGATGGCGACCTGCATCAATTACAATACATTACGATGATATTTGTTCATCTTGTACATGAATTGCTGAGGGAGGAATATCCCATACTCAACACATAAACTATCATAACATTAGAAAGTCGTCTACAGATATAGACCCATGATAGGATGACCATATGAGTAATGACTATCGTACGAATGATTTGGTACTTCACCAGAAATCATAGCCCAGATTTATGAAACTAGATCCAGGGTATTTTATGTCGTTCACTCGATCGCTTAAAGTACGAGTCTAACCATGCAAATATATGATCTGATGTCGAACATGGGAAGACACCATCTGATTACCAGCCAATGATGTGAGCCATTAAAATACACTAGAGAAAACACCATTGATGATAATGGATCTCAAGTTACTGCAATACATTCTGCATGGTGTGAATAGATGATTTTATGTCAAACTCCATGGAAATTCTTTCGGTCGAAGGCTTGTGATGTCAACCTATCGCAGGAAGTGAGAAACCTGTTGTTGATGTAAGCAAGCTCCAAGGTATTGAAAGGTTGTTTCTAAGTCAACTTCCTGGATAATGAGCTGATGTCGACATGAAGCGACTCATTGGAGGAGGGCATTGATGCTTCCCTCATCATCGACAAGAGGCAAGAGTAATAATTTTAGAGACAAAATGTGACTGATGAAGCAATGTCAGGGATAACAGTCATTAAATGAAGGTTTATGAGTATTTCAAAGGATGAGGAATAACTAAGTGACTTCTCTTGAACATATCGACAAAACTGAATGAATTGGAAACATTTGACCCAAAACCAAAGTGATGGATGGTATGATATACCTTCAAGCAGATTATCCAACCCAAAAATCATGGAGATGAAGTGAATAAGTGTCATGTTCAAGAGTGACTTGCTACCATAAAGTGTTTTATCCCTTTCAAATTTTCCCCAGTCATTGTTGACCAGTGCCTCTTTACTTTTTAACAAGCTTGAGTAGGATAACATATGCTTGATGTAATATTCCACCCTTCGGGTGAATGCATCGCTATTTGATGCTTTAACGATTCTAGAGAAGGTGAAACTCGATCTTGTCACGATAGACAAGTACGCCTCTATTTGATGCTTTAACGAGTCTAATGACAACGAGTAAATTAGTCTTTATCATGTTTATAGAGTTTGAAAAAAGGACTAAAAGTAAAACCTACAAGTTCTTTTTCATATAATAATCCCTCAGATCTGAAAAATCATAAAAAATACCTAAGAGAGCCTCCTAGCCATGTTCGACTAGGGTTTTCCTTTATTCGTAATCATAATCTAACTTAGTCCGAAAAAAGGGTTAAACTTATACTGAGTAGATGTCGTTTCAATTCCTTTAACGATCTCGAAAGGACAAGCGCTTAGAAATCTTTTCATATTTTGAGAGTCTGAAAAGAGCTGAAAGAAAATTCCAAGGGGTTTCATTTTTCGTATTTAACAAAGCTCGAAAAAGAGATGAAACTGTGCTTTTTGGTCAATATCACATTTCACGATCATGCACGACTAACTCACTATAATCAGCTGCAAACCTACTCAAAGAAACATCAAATGGATTAACAATACCTGTTTAAAATAGTAAAAATGGGTAAAAACCATAGTCATTTAATTAAATATGCATAAATTAATAAAAATACTATTAAATTAAGAAATTACCAAGTCATTTTTACCATTTCACCTTTACCATTTGAATTTTAGTTCTTTGAGCATGTTTTACCCTAGAACTTCAGCAATTGATTGCAATAGATTATGTGGATCATTTCTCGTGTCGTCTGGACCAAGTAGAAGATCTTACACTCCTCTTTCTACTGATTG
>JAXQQM020090665.1:0-22367 GCA_034641835.2 Pinus albicaulis | reverse complement strand
AACCATTATATGCATATGTTCCCCATGGACAAGGAAATGTGGTTTTATCCTGGTCTTCCAATGGTATCTTAATCTGATTGTATCCACTAAATCCATCAAGAAAATAAAAGAATTTCTTCCCAGATAATGAATCTAGTACTTGTTCAATAAATGGTAACGAGAAATGGTCTTTTAATGTGGATTTATTCAGTTCCCCATAGTCTACACATATCCTCCACTTTCCATTTTTCTTTGGCACCACAACTAAGGTAGAAACCGATTGAATATCAGAAATAGGATAGATGAATCCAACTTGTAACAATTTCTGCAGCTCCTCTTTCACTATTTCTTTCATCATCGGATTCATTCTTCTTTGCGGTTGTCTCATTGGTTTTATATGATCATAATTGTATATATGGTGAATACATGTCTTTAGATGAAATCCCTGCATGTTTGTGTAATCCCAGGCTAAAGCTTTTGAATATTTCTGTAACAATTCTATTACCTCTTGTTCTTGTCATGATTGTAAATTCTTACCAATATTCAAATTCCTTCCAGGACTGATTTCGATGATTTTACTCTGTGAATTGGTAATTGAGTTAACACGAAAAATAATTTCAAATGATTTTTTCAATGATTTAATATTACAATTTTCCTACAAACATTAATTTAAAATATGTCTTGTAGCTTCATATTGTGTTATTCTAAGCTGCTCTAAAATATCAGGTTTTGAGATGAATAGGTCTAATAGATCCTCATTTTCTTCCTCTTCTCTAAAATTAAATACTTGATTAATACTGATAATAGATTGAGTTTCTTGTTGTTGTTGTTTTTCATCAAGGCATGATAATAAAGAAGGAGATTGTGTTGGAGGATAGAGTGTAACATGTTTCCTTTCATCCCCATGTGCTACGATCATACTTCTTGATATGCATCTAATGAAGGCATCTGTTGTGGCTAACCAAGGTCTTCCTAGAATTAAAGGATGGCCTCCTAAATTTGTTTTTGGCTGAAAGATTAGAAATTCTACATGATATTCCCATGAATCCAAAGAAACAATGATATCTTCTAATATTCCTTCTAGTATAACTTTATATCTATCTGCAAGCTCCAAAATTGTAGTAGTATGTCTAATATTGTGCAATTTCAAGTGTTTCATAGTTTCTATATTCATAACATTTATAGTTGCTCCCAAATCTATTAAAGTATTAGGAACTAAAAAGTTATTGATTGAAATGGTAACCATAGGGAACCCAGGGTCAATATACTTTTCAATTGTTGTTTTTGTAGATATGAGACTAGCTAATTTGCCAATGACCTGGATTATGGGTAAATATTTGTTTTCTTGATGCATAAATCCTTTATTGTTTTTGCATAAATTGGAATATATTTTGTAGCTTGGAACAAAGGAATTTTGACATAAGAATTATTCAATTCATCCAAAATATCAAATTCAAGAAGAGACATTGGAATTTTCTGCTCTGCTAACCTCTCTGGATAGGGTGGTGTTTGAGTCATAATTTCTTTTCCTTTCTAAATTTGATTACCTAGATGAGATTTTTTAGTTTTTTATCATTTTTCAGTTTGTTCTTCTATGATTGGTGGAGAAACTTTGTGTAACACTTTCCTAGACACTAAGTGGACATCTTGTATGGGAATAATAGAGTATGTAGGAAAATATGTTGCTTCTTCCACATTGTATGCTGGTTTATCCACTTTATTACTTGGATTTGCTACTAGATGAGCTGGTAATTGATTTGGTCTAGGTGGGGGTTAGTTAGAAGGCAACTGAAGCTGCTGAGGTTGAGTTAGTAATGGTGCAGGATTTTGTTGTCGAAATGGCATTGGTTGAGGATGTTGCTGGAATTGTTGGTATTGGAATGCTGGTTGAGGATATGGCTGTTGATATGGATCTTGGTATTGTTGAGGATAAATTTGTTGAGGTGGTTGGTTTCCATAACTATATCCTCTCCAACCTTGTGCAGGTTGGTTTTGGTATTGTTGTGGAGGCCAAGCCTCCCATTGCGTTGGAGTATTCCATGAATTCTGAGGAGGATACTGATAATTCTAGGGGTTTTGTTGAGGGAATTGTTGAGGAATCCTTGGTTGCCAAGGTCTCCTTGGTGCTATATAGTAAAGAGAATTTTTCCTTCTACTTCTTCCATTTGAAATTATTTAAGTTTTGGACAATTTTTAGTTGCATGATTCTCTGTACATAGTCCACGCACTTGTATACTATCCAAAGGACATTATATAAGTGGATTTTTATTCCTACACTTTGGAAAAAAGATTGATAAGATTTGATCTTGTTATTATTTATTCTTCTTTTCTTTTAAAACATCAACTTGTGTTCTTAAAGTGATTAAAAGATCAGTTTTAAAATTTTCTAGCAAACTTCCTATTTCTGCTCTTGTTACTCCTCCCATTGCAGATTTGGAAGCTCTTGATGTAACATCTCATTTTCTACTTTTTTTCTCTTCCCATAGAATATTTTTTATATAGTTCAACAATCTCATCAAATGTCAAGTTTTAGATAACTCCTTTTCCCATCACATTGAGAATATCTAAGTATTCATCTCTTATACCTTTAAGAAAAATTGTGCGCATGGTATCGAGATTCAAAGAATGTTGTTTGGATTTCTGTAGATTGTAGAGATATATTTCTAAGTACTCTTCCAAAACTTCATCTTCTTGTTGTGTCATTCTGAAAATATATTCTTTTGAGTCTCTAGCTTTACAATAGGCCTGATACCTTTTAAGAAAAAATTGCTTCATGTCATCCCAAGAAGCAATGGTATGTTCTCCTAAACCCATAAACCATTTTAGTGCTGCTAATTTTAAAGTAGCAGGAAAGATACAAAGTTTATGTGTGTCATATGTGTATCCATAAGTTCGACATAAGATATCAAATTCAAACATAAATGAGTCAAGATCTTTTGTTGACATTCCATAAAAATTGGGCAAAACAGAAGGTGTAATGTTTTTCATTTTCACTTCTTCTCCTAGTATTGCTCTTGTGTCTAATATTAGGAAGCCAAAGGTAGTGTCTTGATCATTGTCTTGTTCTATATCTTTTTGTCTTTTTTAATCATACACTCTGTTTTCTTCTTCCTCTCTTTTTCTCTCTGCTTCTATTCTTCTATCTTCCTCTCTTTTTCTCTGACATTCCTCCTGTTGTCTCTCATATTGAAGTATTTTTTCTAGAGTCATGACTGGTATATTAGATCCTTCTCCTTCTTTAGTCATTTCCTTTTCGTTTGTTTGAATTGTTTCAATATGAGGTTGATTTGGTGTTTCCTCAACTATCTTGATTTGTTCAAAAACTAGTTTCTCTAATTGTTTAACAATTGGTCTCTTTGTTTCCTTTGGTCTTTCTATGAAAGGGGTTTCTTTTGGTGTTTGATTCCTTTTTTCCTCCAAGGCTAGCAAGGTATGTCTTTCAATTAGAGTCGATCTTTGTCCTTATCTTTGTTTTTCTTCTAATTACTCTAGAGTTGGTCTCCCAGCAACCAGTGGCAGGTTATGTAAGGGAGTCCACCTTCCTATGGATCGTTGAATTTTGGGGGTTTTTTTGTTTGATGTATCTTGTTAAGTCCCTATATTAATAGTGTAGCCCTTATTATGTTAGTGTAGCCCCCCTTATTGTTATTATTGTACCCCTGTAACCCCCATATTGTTATTATTGTGCCCTTACATTATTATTGTTAGGTCGGCTAGGATTACATTGTGGCCCCACTAGGATTATATTGTGGCCCCATGAACTCCTATATATAGAAGGAGGTTTGTTCATTTGTATCATCCAAGAATTGTTCATTTATGTAATGTATTGGAGGTTGCCCCCTCGAAGTGGCTCATTTCTAAGGCGTTGATATCTCTTTTATTCTCTTTTTGGAGCTGGTTACACAACATTTGGTATCAGAGCTTTGGATTCTAGGGTTTCGCTGCTCCAAACAGGTCATCGTGCAATTTTCGCTATAAATTTTTTTCTACGAAGTTTCAGAAGCTGAAATTTTTAGGGTGCGAAGCCGAAATCCTGAGGAAGATTTTCTAAAAATTTTAGAACTTGGTTCGCAATATTTTCGGAGATATGATCCGTGGAAGTTAGGTCTTTTTTCAGGCTCCTAAACAGGTCATCGTGGCATTTGCGCTATAACGTTTTTTCTACTGAGGTTCAGAATCTGAAATTTTTATGGTGCAAAGTTTGAAATCACGAGGAAGATCGTCACTATAGGTCGAGCTTGGTTCGCAATATTTTCGGAGATATGATCTGTGGAAGTTAGGTCTTTTTTCAGGCTCCTAAACAGGTCATCGTGGCATTTGCGCTATAAATGTTTTTCTACGAAGGTTCAGAATCTGAAATTCGTATGGTGCGAAGCTGAAATCCTGAGGAAATTCGTCAAAAAATTTCAGAGCTTGGTTCGCAATATTTTTGGAGATATGATTTGTGGAAGGTAGTGCTTTTTCAGGCTCCTGAATTGCATCTCAAAGAGGTGATCGTGGGAAAAGTTCAATAACTCTCTCTCTGGGCAGTGGATTTGAGTGCCGTAAAAAGTGGTCGCAAGTACACAGACTGTAGTTTCTTGGCTATCAATTTCAGAGACAAAGGACGAAACAGTGACACGTGGCAAGTCCTACAAGTTTGCTCTACTGAACCAGTCCATAATTAGGTCATTGTGGGAGATTGGACACAACTTTGTCTTGGAGAATCCAAATCAGGTCAGACCTATGGCATTCAAAAGATAATTCAGAGGGCTATTTCATTGCTGAATTTCAGATATTGAAGAGTCACAATCACAGAGATAATCCAATTCCAATATCGAGCTCCTCAAAAGCAAGTAAAAGGTGTGTATTGTTTTTCCCGAATTGCATAAATCTTGTTTGAAAAATCAGTTTGAAGTGATTCCAAGGGCCTATTGAGCATATATTTCAGTATTTCATTCTGAAATTCCTCCTAAAAATAATTCAACACCCATTAAGCCCTCAGAAATCTATACTATGATGCATGAAGTGGAAGAATTGCAGTATGAGATATCAAAATTACGGTACCAAGTGCAACAAATTTCAATCTTACGAAGAGCAACCGAAGATGACATAGATGGTTTAAAAGCAGAAATGGAGGCTAAGTTGGATGGTTTGAAGGATCAAATAATAGCAAATATGGATGATAAATTAGTGGAAGATCACATCGAGCATCAACAAAAAGTTCTCCAACTCTCAAAGGATAACCCAACTTTGGTGCAGAATCTAATGAAACAACAGGAAGATCAACATCACATCGAAAGAAGTTATGAAGCAGTCATAGAAACAAGAACTCGACAAGTACGATCAATTTCAAAGTATCTCAACAAGTGGAAGAACTTTCCTGTAAAATATTTCACATGGGAGGATGAGAATTTTATACAGAAGCATCAAGAAATAATCAAGCGTTGAGGACAACACTTGTTTGAAGGAGAGGGGCATGTTAAGTCCCTATATTAATAGTGTAGCCCCTTATTATGTTAGTGTATTCCCCCTTATTTTTATTATTGTACCCCTGTAACCCCCATATTGTTATTATTGTGCACTTACATTATTATTGTTAGGTCGGCTAGGATTACATTGTGGCCCACTAGGATTACATTATGGCCCCATGGACTCCTATATATAGAAAGGAGGTTTTGTAAATTGTATCATCCAAGAATTGTTCATTTATGTAATGTATTGGAGGTTTCCCCCTCGAAGTGGATCATTTCTAAGGCGTTGATATCTCTTTTCTTCTCTTTTTTGGGCTGGTTACACAAGCGGTCATCTTCCTTTTTTATCTCTATCTCTAGGCATAAAGAAACATAACTAAAAAAAGAGAAGCTAAGTTTTTGTTTTTTTTGATGTGTTTTTGTTTTTTTTTAGATTTTGTTTTTATCTCCTAATTGACTATGTTGATGTATGTTCCCCCCGCAACGACGCCAAAAATGTTGGGTCAATTTATTGGGTAAAATAACACAAGTATTTTATTATCAATCCGGGTTTGTAAACTTGGAAGCATGTCCAAAATATATGGATATCAGATGTATTCAATATTGTAGAAGAAAATTTGTTTAAAATAAAGGAAATGCATACTACAAATATAAAATTTAAGTAATTTCTGATTCAATATGTAATATTTGAGGGAAGACGCTCCTAACTTAGGAGATTTTGTTTGAACTTCCCCATAGTACTACTTTCTTGAGGAGAAATCAATTCACTGATGGACAATAGCTTATGATGCATAAAGAGTAATATAAGAGGCTCCTGACTGAGGATGTCCATGTTGTCCTTCGTCACAATTTCATTCATCATTGTTACTATTGTATTTAAGACTAGAAATTCAGGAAATTACTTTAATCAAGGAAAAGAAAATGAATTTTAGTTTATTACTCTTATATTAGATAGAAGGATAGTTTAACTTAAACACTGGTTTTTCCCTTCATATGTAGATTATAATTAAACCAAGATTCATAAGCATAATTAAATAACTCAACAAGGAAACGAAGATGAATTCTAGTTATTGTTCTTGAATAATATAGAAGGAGTGTTTAAATTAAACATTGGTTTGTCCCTTCATATGCATGTTGGAAGTAAACCAATATTCATCATCAATCACAATAAATCATCATTTATCTAATTAACTGAACAAATTTGAATCAAAACTATTTATGAAAATCAAGCTAAATTAACCAAGAAATGTACCTAGCTTGGTGTGGGGGCCCTCCACCCTTACCTTGTACACTTGAAAAACTTATCAGCTACTAGAAACTCAGTCAATAATCTACAACATTGAACATAAAAAAATAAGTTGAAACTGGTTCCTCAAATCAACTCACAAAGTTCAGAAGTCTCAATATGAAATTATACAATTCTTCATGTTTCAATGGTTCATAAACTTGGTATAAATAGAGAAATAATAAACAAACTATGATACAATGTATCTAACAGCCTTATCTTATCCTAATCCCATCCATCTATGTCAAAATCATCCAATTAGTTACACAAAATCTTGAAAAATCCCAAAATCTACTATTTTTGCCCTATTTTCTAGGGATCCTTGAAAAACAAGTCATGTTTGACTAGCGTTGATCGAGCTTGTTTTAGCTCAAATTGACTAAATCAATAGATGATTTTTCATCTATGGTTCCCAATATTTCCAAATCCATGCTCAAATCATGCCCAGGTGTCCTGCATATATGAATTTCATGAATCAATTATGGAATTTTCAGTTCTGTCCAAAAATAATCTTAAAAATCAATTTTTACAAAAATATCTAAAAATTGAAAAACATAATTTATTTACCTGAATATGCATAATATGGTCGAAATAAGGTGTATTTGGATGATATAATGTGGAAAATTATGGGAATTAGGTGGATTTAATATTAAAAAAATTGACCAAAAATGAGGGCCAACATAGGAATGAAACATAATACACATATAACCATAAATACAAAGATGTAGCGGAAATAACACTTCATTTCATTAATATCAAAGAACTGAAGTTTGTTTACAGACATAATGGAAATAAAATAGCTAGGACATTGGTAGCTTATCTCTGAGAAGAGATGTGGTAGCTACAGGCCTCTTAATTGTGTTACAATGAGGCTCAAGGCCTATTTATTTTTGAGAAACAATGGTAAACCCTAATCATCCAAAAACCTAACCCTAGGAGATGAAGCGCCAAAACTATGGGCCCGTTTGGGTAAATTGGTACATCAACTTCCCGGTGACGTAACTTTGGCATACGATCTTTGTTTGATGTACTCAATACCTTGTTAGAAATATCTATCTGAGGACCACAACTTTTGAGTTAGCAACATCAAAGGAATTTCCATGTTTCTCCCAGTTTTCCCAAAAAAAACCGTTTCAGGCCTCAAAATGGCTCCGAAAGTTTAGGATTCGAAAAACTTCAAAAAATAGTAAACTGTGCTGAAATTGAAAAACTGAAAGAGACAATGGTGGGGGTCCAAGTAGAATAGGCGGGTGGCCACCAATATCCACCTAGATCATTCCTCCCCCCTTAGGAGGTAGTGGTCCCCATTTCTTTGAGTTCCTCCATGAGATGAGGAAAATTCTGTTGAACTTGATCCCCGGTGAGCCACTTTCCTTGGTGATGGTGTATGGCCCATATTGGAGTAGTCAAAGCTTGCAATGGGGTCCAAAGATGTCTCCTTCTAAAAATGTAGCCATACTTTGTTGCCCGCTTGGAAGTTTTGTGGCACCTAATGCTAATCATGGCATTGCTTTTATTTGGCATTGGATTTGTCCAAGATGTCATGGAATTGCTAGTAGTAGTGCTGGATGTGTTCAATAAATTTGGTTTCTTTATCAACCTCAGATGGTACATGTATGGATTTTGTCTGTGTGGTTGGATGAGGTATGGCAACATCAGACGACGGTGCACCTGGGGTCAGATCAATGGAGTGCTTGACCTGACAGTGTAGAGGAACCTCTATGGGTGAGGATAAAATGTCCTCTTATTCCTCCTAGAATTTTTCCATATGCTGCTACCATGTAGGGGAGCCATATTCTGAGGTTGTTGCCACAATATTATTCTTACCCTCTAGGAGAATTATAATGAAAATAAATTTCCCGGTTTGGTAAATAATATTACAGTGGTGTTTTGCAGTAGTTAAAGAGATGGGAGGAGGCGGTACTACCTCAGGTATCCTGTAAAATTTATTTCCCAAAGTAATAACAACAGAACGAGGCCTAGAATCATACACAACATGTTTCTTCCACAAGTATGGTTGGCCCAATAATACCTCAGACACATCAAGAGGAGCAACATCACACAATACCTCATACGTGAATGGCTTGATTTTGTATTGAAGGCTACACTGTTGGTGGACGCGGAGATATATTCCTTGGTGAAGCCACACAATGGTATACGGATGCGGGTGTCCTATGGTTGGCAGGCTGAGCCGCTTCACGAACTCTGCTAAAATGAGGTTCTTTTGGCTTTCACTATCGACAAGGAGTTGTAGTGGAGAACCCTTCACCCACATCTATGAATGGAAGAGGCACTCCCCCTCCTCTAGATCCTCAGGATCCTCCCTCTAGAGCTTGGTGGTGGAAACAGTGGCACTGGGTTCCACATCAATGATTTTCTCCCCTTTTTCATTGCCCTTTTCTAGTTCTGACTCAAGATCAGAACATGCATCTGATTCAGGTGTTTTCAGTTCAACCACCAGTGATTGTCTGGCCCGACACTCGTTTGTGTTATGAGTGAGGCTGTTATGAAATTCACACCACTTCCCCGTGTACATATTTGGATTTGTGGTGTTGTTTTGAGTCGCTCCGCTTTGGTTTTTCCCCTTTTACTACGGTTCGTGGGCACCTTTCCCTGGCTTCGGATTTGTGGATCAAAAGTCTTGCTTCTTCTACTTAAATTTCTGCTCGATCTTGGTGGCACAATGATATGTTGTGCCAAGTGAGGTAATGTCGAGGAAATCCATTTCCTCCTGAATTGATATGTACAAAAATCTATAGTACTTAAGCACAAAATGTCTCTTTAAATATTTAATTCCCAATTTTGTGCACAAGGTATGGAACAAATTCATCAGTTCGTGCACATCTTGATCCCTTTGCTACAGCAGTGTGGTCCATTGGATGTACTTATCTCCATAGCTCCCCACAGGGTAATATTATTCCTTGATGCCATCTAAAAATGAATTCCAAGTGGGTGCGGTCGAGAATAGAGAGGGTTCCCTCCCGTCCTTTTTCTCACAGTAGGTTTCCCACAAGTCTTTGACATAGGGAGCCGTCTTTGAGGAGTTTAAAAGTAATATTCTCTCGGTCGAAGAAAAAATCGACCGAGAAGTACATTTTCAGCAAATTATACCATTTATCTACGGGTGTTAGCCCCCCTATGAAATTTTTGACTAGCAAATAGGGGGCTAAATCATTGTTGAGTCTTCAAGGAATGCATTTCCTCTGAAAACACAGTCTCCTTGAAGCCTCTATGTGCCTTTTATCCTTTGATCAAATCCCCTCTACTGGTTCCCCTTTTAAAGCCTCTCTGCTATGTGAAGAAATGCCCAAAAGCCCCCTTTTTCCCTTTTATTTCATCCCCCTTGTCTTCCCCTTCTTTCCCCCATTTAACTTCTTCCCCTACCCTTGGTTTTCCCTTTTTCCCTTTTTCTTCCTCTATCGTTCCCCTTCCCCAACCCTAAAATCCATTAAAATGGGCTAAAAAACCCACTTTCCGACCATGTAATAGGGCTTAGCCCCTTCCCTTTAACCACTTCCCCCACATGACCCCGCGCTAGGACCAAGTGCTTAAGTCCCCGGCGCTTATCGTAATCGGAGCATCGGCGGGAGGCAAAATCCTTTGTAAAAATCTAAAACCCCAGCCACGATCTGATTATAACGTTAAAGCGCATCGTTCCACTTGCAGTCGATACGCGTCCGTCCAAGCGGTAGGCGCTGTCCATGAAGCCTCCTCCCAATCGCAATTGAAACATGTTAAGTGCACCCTCGATTAAATCCCCCGATTGCATCTCCGCCGTTCACCCGACCCGCGATCCAACGGTCCTCCTCTAATCGCAAATCCCCTCCAATCGCAATCGCAAGTCACATTGGTGCCACCCCGATTGCAATCTCTCGATTACATCATAGCCGTCCATCCGTTGCATGATCCAACGGCTATCGCGCAATCGCATCGTCATTTCACCGCCCCTCTTCTGCCCCTTCGATTTAACGTGAACCGTTGATCTGGCTTCGGATCTAACAGCCAGCGTTCAATTGCACCGCCGCTCCAATCGCTGATCGCAAGTCCTTTTGTCTCACCTCCGATTACATCTCCACCGTTGATCTCCCCGCCAGATCGGACGGCCAGCATCCAATCGCAAATCTTTTTCTCCGCCTCCCGATTGCATCCCCACCGTCCGTTTCCTCCCAGATCGACGGTCAGCGCTCAATCGCAGACCCCTTCCCGATCGTCAATCGCAAGTCCTTCCCTCCGTCTCCCGATTTAATCACAGCCGTCCATTCTCCCGCGATCCGATGGTCATCGCTCAATCGCAACTTCCCCCCCCCGATCGTTGATCGCAAGTTCTTCTCTCTGTCTTCCAATTTCATCTCCGCCGTCCGTTCCTCCTCCAGATCGACGGCCAGCGCTCAATCGCTTCATTCCTTCCGATCGCAAGTCTTTCTGCCTTCCCCCCGATTGGATCTCGTCCGTCCGTTTGTTACATGATCCAACGGTCATCGCTTCTTCCGCCCAATCGCAATCGGAAGTTTCAATGTGTTTCTTTTCTGTCCCCTCTGATTGCGATTACCCGATCACATCTCTGCCGTTCATCCTCCCCCGATCTAACGATCAAGATCTAATCGCCCCCCGCCACGGTCGGCCCCACGTCCAATGCTCCGCTCCATTGATTTGCGCCCTTTTTCTTTGTAATTCGCTTCCTCCACCGTTTTCACTGTTTCCACCGTTTCCTCCGCTACTCCGCCACCTCTCCTCCGGCCTCTGAAGAAATTCCTCCACCACCACTGCCCGGTTTTACAGTCTCTTTCCACTGCGCGGAATAGCACAGAGAGGTATTTTCGGCATCGTCAGCAAGTCGGCAGAAGAGTTTCAAAATGGATTAATGCACATTATTGATATAATTAACATCTAATCCCGCAATCAAAGGATTCAAGCACAGTTTGAAGACTTAAGCACGCAAAGAGTCTTATCTGTGTTTAAATATCAGTTGAAGTACTCTTCTCCAGAAGGTCACCCTCCTACAAAGAAATCTCCATGCTCCCTCGAGCCCTGGAACGATTAATTGCCCTGACAGAGCTTCATTAAAGACTGTTTGGTTAGCAGTTATAGAGGTATAGAAAAGTTGCAGATCTCTCACCAGTTCGTTTATTCCAGAAGGTTAGCACAGAGCTCCAGACAGTCGAAGGACCCCAAAGAAATATCAGAGGTCAATTTCCGGCCTGACAGAGCCTCCAAACAGTCTTCAGAGTACACACAGCGCTGAAAATTGCCATTAAGCAGCATGGGTGTGAACACTTCCGCCCTGCTGTCTTAATGAGTCTCATTTATTTGTTTATCTACTTCTGCTTCTTCCTCTTCTCCTATAAATATCCCCGAGAACATAATGTAAAGGTTGTTGTTCAGTTGCTGCGTAGTTGTTGTTAGAGGGATTCATTTGACTGTTAGAACGGTCTTGGGAGGAAGTTGCAGAGTAGTTTGTATGTAATAGGCTAGGAGGAGAAGTCGGGACTGTATTATCTATTGAGCCATATTGTACATGACTGGTTTTGCATCTATTAATCAAAGCACATTTCACAGGATCCTGGTCTATTGCTATTGGTGATGTTTTCTTACTCTGTTTATTACATTTTCACATTGTTTCATGTTCTTCTGGTAGGAATCAGAATAATGGTATAGGATTCACCCTTGTTAGGTGCCCTATGCTGTCTGCTCTCCCTACCTTTATGTTTTCTGCTCTATGTGCTATCTAGGAGCTGGTTTCAGTTGATTTAACCAGTGCAGCGAATGTTATTGCCTGCTGGGTGATGTATGAATTGGTTGAATGAGTTCTTAGAAGTTCTTGTTGGGTTTTAAACTGGAAGGTTTGGAAATACTGGAGATAAGTGTTAGCCCTGTCCACTAGAATCCTTGCATGACCAGTTTACCTTTATGAGATCCCTTTGTTTATCTTATCTCTGTTTTCCCCTTGGAGTTGCTAAAGCAGACCTGGAGTTAAATGACCTCTGGTCTGATCTATAAGCAGCCCCTTTGTCTCTTTGAGAGCTGCCTTTGAGTATGTCCAAGCAGGTCTGGAGTTAAATGACCTCTGACCTGATCTATAGATAGAAATTGGGCTGTTCTCCTTCTTTCACTTTTCTCCCTTAATGTTCCACCCCACCATCTAATCTAAAGATCCTCTAGTATTAGATGACATGCCCTTTGAAAGCCTTGGCTATTGGATGCAAGTAATTCCCTCTCATGACTCCATAGCCCAATGGATGGCACGGTCTTGGCCCATCCTCTCTGCTGAAATATCCTGCTGTTTTGTTCCTTTCCTCCCACTGTTTTCTCAGTCCATGATCTCGTCACCAACCCAGCAACCCTTCAACCAAATTATTTAAAACCCCCCTTTGTGCTTCATAACTAGCCTAATATTTCATCTTGAGCCTCAAAGATATATCATTCTTTGCTCTATTTGGAGAGATCCCTCTCCGGGTCCAGGAGGGCTAGATCCTAGGGCCCCAAAGTGGTTCTGATGTTGTCTCATCTTTTGGTCTTGCCAATCTGGCCAAAACATGGGAACCCCAACATAATGGCGACTCCGCTGGGGAAAATCTGAGACTCAAGGACCGCTTTGCCTCTAGATTGGATTCTAATTGCTGATGATGGACAGCATCCAGCTCCAAACAGTCAAATTCATCGACCTGGCGACTCCACACTCCCTATGATCCAAAGACCAAATGAATCCACTGGTGAAGAACACTGAGCTGGTTGAGAAGAGATAGTAGCCTTCTTTTCACAAGCATGAATCCAATCATGGACAGGGATGCAAAGTATAATGCTTTGTATAATAAAGCACGCAGAATAACAGAAGTGCTTACCAAAATGCTGGAGACGTACATGGCTAATATGAATGCAGATGATGATTATTTTGAACAGCCCATGTCCCCTTCAGAACTAGAACAAACTCAGGATCTAGAAGATGAGCAGGACCTGTATGATGCTCAAGAATTTGTAGAAGATGAAGAGGAAAGTGATCAGAAATTGCCTGATTGCTTACCTATGCCTTGTGTTACGCTGACCAAAGAACATCAGGACCTATTAGCAAAGGCTGATAGGGAAAGCTGCCCTGAGGAAGCAGAAGACCACACAGAAGAGGCAGCATCTGATGAAGAAGAAGAGGCTCAAGAGGAAATCCTCCCTCCCAGTCAGCTAACACAAGAGGAAGAGGACTGTTGTTCTTCTGTCCATGATGAGAAGGAAACCCCTCTTTTGACAGAAGAAGAGATTGATCGAATATTGAGCCAGTAGTCCACACCAGACATCTTCTATAGAACACAAGCTCCTGCTCAGTCATTAGTTGAGTTTGATGATTCAGTTTCAGAAGACTCCTCTATGGATCAGAAAGAAGAAAGATTTGTTGTGCACCCAGAATGGTGGACTTGGTCAGGTCCGCCTATCTATGACACTGATGGGGAAAGTTATGAAAGCATCAGTGATGAGTGTCATGAGATCGGACGCCAGCAGTATTTCCTTTCAGAAGATGAGGAGGAAAGAAAAGAAGAGGTTCTTGAGCACGATGAAAGCAAGGAGCTTACTCTTGAAGAAGAGGAAGCAAAGGAACAAGCCCCTGCTCAAGAATACTTGGATCTTTTCACGGAGCCCTGCACCTTAGAGCAGAACATATCGGAGCTCCAAGAGGACTCAGCTGCAATATACGATGAGTCCTCCAGTTCAGAAGATGAGGGAGATTCTCTCTCTCAAGAGAGTCTTCTTCTTGATCCAGTGGAAGAAGAAGGGATCCTGGTCGAAGCCAAGCTGCCAGACATTCACAACCAGGTATCTTATCATGATCCTTATGCATTTTTCCTGCAAACATTTGAAGAAGGATCAAAGGTCTTGCTCAGCAGCATGTTACAGACACAAAGAAATTTTCTCAAAGCTGCTGTTTTTGAACAAAAAGAGTGGGAGCTGCCCTGCCTATCCAGCATGCTCAAGGAGTTGAGCAAGAAGGACCAGTCATGGGATCACTTGAAGGACTGGTTACATTGGAAGACCATGTTTGTAAGCTAGACTTGTAAATATTTCAGTTAGAGTAGGGTAGGTAGGAAAATCTCAATAAAGCTCAGCCTATGAGCAAGTAGATTAGTTGTTTCAATTTCTGTCTTAGAATGTAGAGAAGAAACCTGCTAGACAGTCTAATCCTAGCAGGTAGTAGTGTAGGTAGAGAAACATATGAGACCAACAGTCTAATCTGGTCTCATGGAGTAATAAGGGTAGAAGTAGATTAGGTTTATTTTTTCTGTTTGTAAAAGTTAATGATGTAAAGGGTCTGCAAGTCCAAATGCACCCAAGAAGAAAAAATGTTAGAACTATAGTGTGGGTAGGTAGTTGTGTGGGAGAATTTTACTGCTGATATGTTGTCTTCATAGTTTGTGGCAGCAGATCAAAGAAAGAGATGGATGGTTCAAGCAGCAGGCATCTAGCCTACACCAAGAGATCATCTTCTGGTTTCTTGGCTCCTTCAAGAAGAAGCCATCCCCATGTGGAGCCACTGTTAGCCCCCCTATGAAATTTTTGACAAGCAAATAGGGGGCTAAATTGTTTTTGAGTCTTCAAGGAATGCATTTCCTCTGAAAAACACAGTCTCCTTGAAGCCTCCATGTGTCTTTTATCCTTTGATAGTTTCCCCTCTGCTGATTCCCCTTTTAAAGCCTCTCTGCTGATGAAGAAATGCCCAAGGCCCCCTTTTTCCCTTTTATTTCATCCCCCTTGTCTTCCCCTTCTATTCCCCTTTTACCCCTCAAATCCCCCCAAAATCCCCTTTAATTTCTTCCCCTACCCTTTGTTTTCCCTTCTTCCCCCTTTATTTCTCTATCGTTCCCCTTCCCCAGCCCTAAAATCCATTAAAATGGGCTAAAAAACCCACTTTCCGACCATGTAATAGGGCTTAGCCCCTTCCCTTTAACCACTTCCCCCACATGCCCCCGCGCTGGGACCAAGCGCTTAAGTCTCGAGCGCCAATCGCAATCGGAACTATCGGCGGGAGGCAAATCCCTTTGTAAAACTCTAAAACCCCGATGCGATCTGATTATAACGTTAAAACTGGCAATACGTTCCACACCGTCGATCTGTGGTCCCGATCCGACGGTAGAGCGCTAATCGCAAGCCTCCTCCCAATCGCAATCGCAACATGTTAAGTGCACCCTCCGATCGCGTCCTTCCTCTGATTGCGATCCCCCGATTGCATCTCCGCCGTTCACCCGACCCACGATCCAACGGTCCTCCGCTAATCGCAAATCCCCTCCGATCGCAATCGCAAGTCACATTGATGCCACCCCAATTGCAATCTCTCGATTACATCATAGTCGTCCATCCGTTGCATGATCCAACGGCTATCGCGCAATCGCATCGTCATTTCGCCGCCCCTTTTCTGCCCCTCCGATTTAACGTGAACCGTTGATCTGGCTTCGGATCTAACGGCCAGCGTTCAATCGCACCGCCGCTCCAATCGCTGATCGCAAGTCCTTCTGTCTCACCTCCGATTACATCTCCACCGTTGATCTCCCCGCCAGATCAGACGACCAGCATCCAATCACAAATCGTTTTCTCTGCCTCAGGTTCGTCCCAACACGTCGCGTTCCTTCAGGATCGGCCAGTCGGCGCCTCAACTCATGGAACCCCTTCCCCGGAAGTCGTCAATATGGAAGTCCTTCCCTCAAATCTCCCAATTTAATCGCATCCATCCATTCTCCCGCGATCCGACGGTCATCGCTCAATCGCAACTCCCCCCCCGATCACTGATCGCAAGTTCTTCTCTCTGTCTTCCGATTTCATCTCCGCCGTCCGTTCCTCCTCCAGATCGACGGCCAGCACTCAATCGCTTCATTCCTTCCGATCGCAAGTATTTCTGCCTTCCCCCCGATTGGATCTCGTCCGTCCGTTTGTTACATGATCCAACGGTCATCGCTTCTTCTGCCCAATCGCAATCGGAAGTTTCAATGTGTGTCTTTCCTGTCCCCCCCCCGATTGCGATTGCCCGATTGAATCCTGGCCGTCCGTCTTCCCCGGATCCGACGGTTCTGATCCAATCACCCTCCGCCTCCGGTCGGCCCCACGTCCAATGCGCCGCTCCATTGTTTTGCGCCCTTTTTCTTTGTAATTCGCTTCCTCCACCGTTTCCTTCGCTATAAAACCACCTCTCCTCGCACAGCCAAGCAATTCCTCCACCACCACCGCCCGGTTTTACAGTCTCTTTCCACTGTGCAGATTAGCACAGAGAGGTATTTTCGGCATCGCCAGCAAGTCGGCAGAAGAGATTCAAAGGGATTAATGCACATTATTGATATAATTAACGTCTAATCCCGCATTCAAAGGATTCAAGCGCAGTTTGAAGACTTAAGCACGCAAAGAGTCTTATATGTGTTTAAATATCAGCAGAAGTACTCTTCTCTAGAAGGTCACCCGCCTACAAAGAAATCTCCATATCCCCTCGAGCCCTGGGACGATTAATTGCCCTGACAGAGCTTCATTAAAGACTATTGGTCAGCAGTTATGGAGGTATGGAGAAGTTGCAGATCTTTCACCAGTTCATTTATTCAGAAGGCTAGCGCAGAGCTCTAGACACCAGAAAGGACTCCAAGGAACATATCCGAGGTCAAAGTCGACCTGACAGAGACTCCCCAGACAGATTACAGAGTACATACAGAGCTGCAGAAAGCCATTAAGCAGTATGGGCGTGAACACTTCCGCCTTACTGTCTTAATGAGTCTCATTTATTTGTTTATCTACCTCTGTCTCTTCCTCTTCTCCTATAAGAAATCCCCGAGAACACATTGTAAAGGTTGTTGTTGCCTTGCTGGGCATCTGCTGTTAGAGGGATTCAGTTTGACTGTTAGAACAGCCTTGGGAGGAAGTAGCAGAGTAGTTGTATGTAATAGGCTGGGAGGAGAAAGTCTGGGCTGTAACAGCCATTGAGCCATATTGTACATGACTGGTTTTGCATTTGTTAATCAAAGCACATTTCACAGGATCCTGGTCTATTACTATTGGTGATGTTCTTCTTAACTCTGTTCATTTCATTTACATGTTGTTTCACGTTCTTCTGGTAGGCATCAGAATAATGGTATAGGATTCACCCTTGTTAGGTGCCCTATGCTGTCTGCTCTCCCTACCTTTATTTTTTCTTACTCTATATGTGCTTTCTAAGAGGCCCTGGTTTGACTTGAAGTTTATCAGTAGCAGTAGATGTTGTACTGTTGTTGCTAGATTGGTTGAATCAGTTCTTAGATGTTCTTGCTGGGTTTAAGCTAGAAGGTTTGGGAACACTGGGGATGAGTGTTAGCCCTGTCCACTAGGATCCTTGCGCGACCAGCTGGCCTTTCTAAGATCCCTTCTGTTTAACTTATCTCTGTTTTCCCTTGGAGTTGCTAAAGCAGACCTGGAGTTAAATGACCTGTAATTGGGTTATAAATGCGCCTTGTCTCTTAGAAACGGCCTTTGAGTATGTCAAAGCGGTGCAGGTTAAGCCAACCTGCGACACGATCCTGGACAAAAATTCGGTTGCTTTCCTTCTTTCACTTTCCTCCTCAATGTCCCATCCCACCATCTAATCTAAAAGATCCTTTAGAATTAGATGACTTGCCCTTTGAAAGCCTTGGCTAGTTGTTGAATGTAATTTCCTTTCATGAATCCATAGCCCAATGGATGGCACGGTCTTGTCCTATCCTCTTTGCTGAAGCCTCCTGCTGTTCTGTTCCTTTCTTCCCATTTCTTTCCCAGTCAGTGATCTCCTAACCAACCCAGCAACCCTTCAACCAAACTATTTTAAAACCCCCTTTGTGCTTCATAACTAGCCTAATATCTCATTTGAGCTTCAAAGACATATCATTCTTTGCTCTTTTTGGAGAGATCCCTCTCTGGGTCCAGGAGGGCTAGATCCTAGGGCCCCAAAGTGGTTTGATGTTGTCTCATCTTTTTGTCTTTTGTCGGCAAAATTGTGAGGGACAGCGAGTTGTAGTTGATAAGGGTCATTAAATTGATTTGTTGTTTATTAATGAAGAAGAGTCCATTTGTTTTCAAACTACTTGCAAAACATAAATATCCCTAGGAAGTCTCCAAGTGATGGAATCATGTTTGAAATAGGTCTCTGAGGTGGGAATTCGAGGTGAGTAAGGTGGAAAATCATTTGTATGAGTTCTCATTCTATAAATGAGAGGATTTTAGAGTTTAAAGGGGTTGGGAGATGTTATGAAGGCACTACTCTTGTAACCTTTGTCTATCAGTAATATACAGTTGCAACAACCTATTTCAGAACCTTAGATTCTTCTGTGTTCTTATGTATATTTCTTATATCATTATTTTACTTTATCTCCAGTTTTCTAGTTGTATAATCACTTGGAATTCATGATTACATGCTCCAACTTCCTTTATACACCTAGTCTTTTGTTTTGTCATGTTTTAGCGGTTTTTCTTATGTATAATCACTTGGAATTCATGGTGGCATGCTCCAACTTCCTGTATGCATATAACTTGTTGTTATGTCCTTCATGTGTGGTTTTATAAGAATAAAATTGCCTCAGCTTCCATGAGATAGATTTACTGTGACTTAGTTTTCATACTGAATCCATAAGCCCAATGGTAGAAAATCTTTACATTTTCAACCTGTAATCAATCACAATCAAGTTACATTCATAGAGTTAGCCATCTACTAGAGTTTTCATTGCAAATCCTTTAATAAATTGAGATATCCCTCTCAGGCTAAAGAGGCTAATCTTTAGTCAAAATCTGGTTTGAAATAGTTACTCCAAGTTGACCATTGCAATAGCCCAATAGGACTCAATTTGGTGATAACATTTTTTCACCATTGCTGGGGACCGAAGGTGTAAATTTTCCTTGGGAAGAACGACAAAGTTTCAGTTCTAAGGTCTGAGAGCAGCATACACTTAAATAGATATTGGCTGTATTTCTTCTCTCGTGACTCCACACATTTAATAATCAATTGGAAGGTGACTCCACTACTTGAAGATTAGTAGCTTGATGAAGTTCCAAGATGAGTTGCATTGAAAGAATAAATGCCAGGTATGCCCCTATGAATCGGTCTCACATCCCTGGTTTTCCAAATCTTATGCCAAAGGTCGATTAGTTAACTGATCTTCCCATATTTAAAAATGAAAAGAAAGACAATGCTTCTCTTCATTTGGTTAGATTCCATACGCATGTAAACAGACTTAAGGTTTAGTTCCTTGAGAATTGTCTCTTGAAAATGTTTATGGTCACTTTAAAAGGAAAAACATGGTCTTGATACGAAATCCTGCCAAATGGTTCCTTATATTCTCTTGTTGATTTCCATGTTGCATTTTATGAGATGTATAAAGAATTTCATTCTTCCTTATTGCTGGTCAAAGATCGTTGTAAAAATTGTGTGAGTTTTATTGAATATTTGGAGAATCGTTATGAAGATGATGAGTTCATGGATGAGAAAATTTTAGAGGCCCTTCATGACAATCCCTTTCATCACCAAGAATAAAGGATAGCCTCTCTCTTGGATGAAAATGAAACCTCGCAGGAGTTTATTTATGAAAATCATGTTACATCCTCTGAGTTTGATGAAAATTTGTTGCAGACTTGTCAGTCTTTTGATCATTAGGAATATGAGAATCATTTCAAACAACAAGAGGAAATACTGGAAGATAATTGTTATAATCCTCAGGTAAAGGAAGAAGTTTATTCTTCATGTCATTCCTTACATCAGACTACATCAAATGATGAAAATTTTGAAAAGAAAATTTTAGACAATCAGATGGGTATGCTTGTTGAACCATATGAAGAATTACTTGTAGAAATTCTTGTGGTACAGGTTGAGGCAGTTCCTTTTGAAAGTGTCCAAGAGTACTCCAAGTATTTTTTCCTCTCAAATGAAAATAATGATCAAAATTTTTTTATTTTTTATTTGAGAAAGGTCACAAGGGTTATAATGAAGAATTTGAACAAGGAACACCATCAAAGGATCATATTTACTCACACTTTCTTATTGATCAACAAGAATTATTCGTGCATACTCTCAAAGATCCTTTCGCAGCTCTGCTGGAATCTTCTCTAGGAATGAATTCCAATATGAGTTTCAGTTATGTATACAAATTCAGATGGTGGAACAAGTTGTCATCTCTCAGGAATGGATTTATGATCAGAGAAGTGGAATGCTCGTTCCAATCCAGTACTCAACTTCTTGATTGGCTTCATTGGAAGAGTGAGATCGCTTGATTCAGTTTTTATGTGCACTTTCAATTCTTTAGCAGCTACTGGTTTTTTTTCACTGCCAAGGTTACAGGTCAGAATAGGTTGCAAGTTTTCATTTTGAAGATGGGAACAACCCATTGGAGGTGGCACTGGAACTACTAGTTCTTTGTTGTACCATAGGGGCACACCATCCAAAGTAAAGCCATTTTTATCACCAATTAAATTGTGAAACATTTATTGATAGGGTCATATAGGTCACTCACCAAATGGATAAGGTATCCTAAGCCATTTCAAGGTGGTATAGGAAAAATTTTGCATTTTTAAGCCTATCCTAAGTTTTGAGATCACCTTTATTTATGCCATTTCATGTCAAATCAGTTCCATACCATGTCAGTTGTCATTCCCCATGAATTCAAACTCAAAAGGACAAATATGTCATTTTTTCAAATTTTTGTAGCATTTTAATAAGGAAAACTACGGATTTCGCTACGAAACTACCTAATAATTTCATAGTGAATATGAGGATTTCTCTTTTTTTTTTACTTTTGAGTAGTCAACTTCAAAGGACGTTTTTTGAGCAAACAGAGAAGTATTTTAAGAAAATCAGAGAGGTTATTTTCAAGAATATATCAAATAACATTAACCTCTTTCACTTTGCCCAAATGTGCTAAAAATTAGGAGATTCAGATATTTCTTTCGACTCTATTTTCAGAATGTAGAATTTTCCTATTTTATACATGTTTTTAGAATGCAGATTCTAGACAACTAGAGATGGTTCTCAAAAAACCGAGAGAGGTTTTCTTAAGAACATACTGACCCACAAAAAATTCCTTCAATTTTGCAACATCTACCAAGGATAGAGAGATAAGAGCTCATCTATGAACCCTATTTTTTTCAGAAAAACAATCATTTTATTGATAAATAAACTTGCTAAAGGTGAAAATGATGTTTTTTGAAGAGGGTAAGAGGAAAGTTTGCATGATCATATTTCATTATATCACGTTTCAGAACTACAAATGAAATTTGGAAGAAAAAAAAATATTTTGGAATTTTCTCCATTATCAGGTAGTTTCGTAGTGTGCTTCAGGCTTGAAGGCCAAAAAACGCTACGAAATTTCTGAAGATGCTTTTTTGCCTATAAAAACAGTTTTTTGAAGATCCAAGGAGGGAGGTTGATGGTATTCACTCATTTTGACCCGAAAAACATTGTTTGACCAATAGAGGTGGCAGAAGGAAAAGACAAAGGACAAAAACAACCTCGCTACTAAACTACACTATGAAATTTTTGTACATGACTGTTTTAGTAGTCAACTTCAAGTTTGATTTTAGACCAAATGAAAAAGTATTTTGGAAATATGAAAGAGGTTTTTCTTCATCACAAGTCCATCTATAGAAAAATATTTCAGTTTCTGTAAATCCATCAGGGTTTGGAAATTATACACTCATTTTTGAAG
>JAXQQM020088299.1:0-33130 GCA_034641835.2 Pinus albicaulis | reverse complement strand
AAATGGTGTAACAAGGGTCATTATGAATTTTTGGTCATGCCTTTTGGCCTTACCAATGCACCTTCTACATTTCAAGGGTTGATGAATTCCATTTTCAAACCCTTCCTTAGAAAATTTGTTCTGGTATTTTTTGATGATATACTAATCTATAGCAGGTCTTGGAAGGATCATGTTGAACATGTTGACAGGGTGCTCAAACTATTGCAGGAGAAACAATTATATGCAAAAATATCCAAATGTTTCTTTGGAGTACAAGAGGTGGAATATCTGGGTCATATTATATCTCACGAGGGTGTTAAAGTATACCCTAACAAAATTAAAGCCATTAAGGAATGGAAAGTCCCCACAACCATAAAGCAGTTGCGAGGATTTCTCGGGTTAACAGGGTATTATCGCAAGTTTGTTAAGAATTATGGGAGAATAGCAGCACCTCTATCAACATTATTGAAGAAAGATGCATTTTCATGGACTCCTGAAGCAACTAAGGCCTTTGAACATCTTAAAGAGGCAATGTGCCTAGCACCGGTCTTAGCTATGCCAGACTTCACAAAAACCTTTTATTGTGGAATGTGATGCCTCAGGAAATGGAATTGGTGCAGTTTTAATGCAGGAAGGAAGACCCATTGCTTTTGAAAGTCGTCCAATCAAAGGAAAGTATTTACAGAAACCTATTTATGAGAAGGAAATGTTAGCAATACCGCATGCACTAAAGAAATGGCGAACTTACCTAATGGGAAGACACTTCAAGGTAAAAACTGATCATGATAGTCTTAAACACTTTTTGAAACAAAGACTATCTTCAGAAGAGCAGCAAAAATGGGTCACAAAGATGTTGGGTTATGACTTTGAAATAATCTACAAAAAAGGAAAGCTTAATGTTGTTGCAGATGCACTCTCAAGAAAGAATGAAGAGGTTGAAGCATTTCTTTGTGCCATTTCTATTATCCAACCAGATTGGATAACCGAAGCAAGAGATGAATGGAAGAAGGACAAAGATGTATGGACACTCATTCAAAAGTTGCAGCAAGATCCTAGTACATCTGATACATTTAGTTGGAAAATGATTCCTTATGGTACAAAGATCGCTTATATCTTTGTAAGAATTCCCAACTAAAACAAAAGATTCTTCTGGAATTGCACACTTCTCCTTTAGGAGGACACTCAGGATTTTTAAAAACTTACCATAGGGTGAAGAAAGATTTTTTTTGGGATGGCCTTAAATATGATATTTAAAAGTTTGTGGCAGAATGTTTGGTTTGCCAGCAGAATAAAGTGGAGACAATTAAGACCCCGGGACTTCTACAACCTTTATCCATTCCAAGTCAACGTTGGGAGGAGATTTCAATGGATTTTATCACAGGTTTACCTAAGTCCGAAGGAAAGAGTGTCATCATGGTGGTAGCTGATAGACTTACCAAGTATGCACACTTTTGTGCATTATCTCATCCATTTAAAGCAAGTACAGTTGCTACTACATTTATGGATAGAATTCAAAAGCTACATGGAAGCCCAAGGGTTATCGTGAGCGACAGAGATCCCATTTTTACTGGAAATTTTTGGACGGAGTTATTTTCTTGTTTGGGTACTCAATTAGCTCATAGCTCATCTTATCATCCTCAATCTAATGGTCAAACTAAGATAGTAAATAAATGTTTGGAAGGATATCTTCGTTGTTTTGTATCTGATAAACAAACACAATGGGTCAAGTGGTTACCTCTCGCCGAATGGTGGTATAACACTTCCTTCCATACTGCAGCAAAAATGACCCCATTTATGGCACTTTATGGATATCATCCACCATCCATCACATCATCTTTAAGGGAAAATTCGAAGGTTCAAGCAGTGGAAGATCACATCGAGCATCAGCAAGAAGTTCTCCATCTCTTAAAGGATAACCTGAATTTGGCACAAAATCGAATGAAACAACAGGCAGATCAACATCGTAGCGAGAGAAGTTTTGATGTAGGAGATTGGGTATTTTTACCGCTACAACCATACAAACAAATGTCCCTCAAGCAAGCAAAGAAGGATAATAAATTATCGCCAAAGTACTATGGTCCTTACAAGGTGTTGCAAAAGATTGGTACTATGGCATACAAATTGGAGCTTCCTGCTTCTTCGCGAGTACATCCAGCTTTCCATGTTTCATGCTTAAAGAAGGTTATAGGTGAAAATCTTCCAGTTCAAACAATATTTCCAGAACTTGATGAGGAAGGAAAAATCATATTGGAACCTGAAGCGGTCACGGAAACAAGAACTCGACAACTACGGAATCGATCAATTTCAGAGTATCTCATCAAGTGGAAGAACTTACCCACCGAAGATTCTACATGGGAGGATGAGAATTTTATACAGAAGCACCCGGAGCTACTCAAGCATTGAGGACAACACTTTTTTGAAGGAGAGGGGCATGTTAGGTCCCTATATCACTAGTATAGTCCCTTATTATTGTTAGTGTAACCCCCTTATTGTTATTATTGAACCCTTGTAACCCCCATTTTGTTATTATTGTGCCTTTAAATTATTATTGTTAGGTCGGCTAGGATTACATTGTGGCCCACTAGGATTACATTATGGCCCCATGGACTCCTATATATAGAAAGGAGGTTTTGTGAATTGTATCATCCAAGAATTGTTCATTTATGTAATGTATTGGAGGTTGCCCCCTCGAAGTGGCTCATTTCTAAGGCGTTTACATCTCTTTTCTTCTATTTTTGGAGATGGTCACAACACACCAAGTCCGTCTACTTTCTATTTCTCAAATGTTATCCTCTACTACGTCCGATTGGAGAATTCTTCATTGCTTTCTAATTCCACCTAGTTTTTTTGTCTTGAAAATGTTTTAATGCGAGTCAAACCAAAGAAGTTTATGGTTTGCCCTGTCCTTTGGTCCATCTTGAATAGTCACTTCGAAGCTCTTTTCAATTTTGATTGAAGAATTTAGGAGTTCCCTACTCTTTAATCATTACTTATTTGTTATCTTAAATGTTTTCTTTGTCTGAAGGTAAATAGCTAGAGAATTTAGGACTTCCCTGCTCTCTAGGGTTTGTTGGATTGTTGTCTCAAAATTTACTTAATAAAGCTAGGCCAAAGAAGTTTATGTTGTGCCCTATCATTTGGTTCTTTCTTAAGCATAGTGATCTTAAATACTCTTCTTGTTCTAGTATATGTTAAAGGATTCTTAATTTCCCTTTAAACCTACTAAAATCACAACTTAATGTTCATTTCACACCCACCTAAGCTATTCAGATCCATTTGGCTTTGTTAACTTTCCCTATGAAACACCCTTGATTTTTTGTGGTACTCTTCAAACCTTTCACAAACCCCATAGCCCAATGGTTTGAATTTCTCTTACCGTATATGTTATTTTTAACAAGCAACCCAACCAAACAAAACAAAATAAAAAAACCTATCATTTTAACTAGCATAAAATCAACATCCTAAATCAAAATCTGTTATATTTTTTAATACAAATATAGATAGAGCCCTCTCTGAGTCCAAGAAAGATAGGTCCTAGGACTCCAAAGTTGGTTTGACATTACTCTTTTTTATTTGGTCTTACTAATCTGAAAAATTACAAGGACCTAATATAATGACAACTCCATTGGGGAACACTCATTAAAAATCTTAGTGTTATATAAAGAACTTAGAAAACCCAAAAATATCTCAATATTGTCATGCAATTGTTGATGGTGGACAACAATAAAACCCTTGAAACAGTTAGAAGCATCCACCGGTGACTCCACCAGTTTTCAGTAGGCATGATGACTCCACTTGTTCCTCACAGACTCCCTTAGGAATGTATTAATCAATCCTAATAGTATAAAACCCAGCCACATACTGTGTGAATTCGGTAATCTTTCAAATAGGTCTGTTTTTCAAAGCTCTTATAAATTTTCATCCTCTCTATGTTGTGGGTCTAAAATCTATCTTCACAAAGAATCAACACCAGATCTCACCCTAACCCAAACCCTCCTGCTATAGTTGATGACCCAGAAAGAATATTAAGAAAAACTTCTAGGACTGAAGATCAACTATTTTCAAACAATTTCACAAAGCAATATCCTTTCCTGAAAACCTTACATCCTTTCAAGGTACCCAATTTGACTTACACCATAGAAGAAACCTATTCAGAACTAAGTCTAAAATTTGGATAGACAAGACAAACCTTGAACCTACAAGCTTACAATAGAGTCCAAGTAGAGAAGCCACTCCTTCCACTCTTCTTGATCTTTAGCTTCTCCAACACTTTGACTCCTATCAATCCAAATATGCTCAATATCAGCTAGTTGGTCCCAATACATCTGCTACGCCCACTCATACATTCACTGTGTAAACCACCCCATTTCATCCTCCACCCCCACTCGTAAACCCTCCTCTTATAAATCATCATTGGGTTCCATTACCTCCCATCATGGCAGCATTATATGCCCCATTAGCACTACCACAACCTTTACTACCTATGCTATAGGACTATCAATCTAAAATCCCTCACTTTAATGGGTCTGATTCTACAATTTCCCAACACCATGTAGACAAGATGAATGATTCTTTTGACTACCAAGAAATAGAAGATTAGACTATACAAATGAGAATATTTTCCCAATGTTTAGGGGGAGAAGCAAAGAAATGGTTCAAGAACTTAACTCCTAATAGCATTCATGATCTCCCTTCCCTTTATCAAACATTCATAAAAAAGTGGGAGACTAAGAAAAATCCTCTTCAAATATTGTCAGAGTATGAAAACCTTAAAATAAATGTTTGGGAGAGTGTTCAAGACTACTGCACTAGGTTTAATAGTGTATATAATGCACTCCCTCCCCACATGAAACCACCATAAGGCCTAGCCCTAGTAAAATTTCTAGATGGATTTGACCCAGAAATGGCTTACCAATTAAGAGAAAGAGATCCCCTTACTCTAGAAGAAATGCAAAGAGGAGCAGTAAGTGTAGAAGAGAATCTAATTGCTAAAAGGTCTAGAATGAAAACAAAAGAGGGTGTTACATACAAAGAGGAACCTATGGCCTCCACATCTGATGCTAAAATTGATAGCCTAGTTAGGTCAATGGAAAGGATGATGGAGAGAATTAACTTAACTGAAAGGGCACCCCCTAGGGAAAACCAAACAAATCGTCAAAAAAAAATAGAAACCAAAACTTCAGAAGAGATCCGCCTCAAATAAGACAAAGAGAAAATGACCAGCAAATCAGACCTCCTTTCTAAGAAAACTATGTAGATGAAGAGGAAAGAGAGACTGAGTAGTTGGAAGAAAACCATGTGAATATAATAGGCTCCGATAGTGAGGACGTTGTTTTTCTTGCAGAAGAATAACAAGGTCTATTTTCCTGAAACCAAACTGAAATAACATATGATGATTCTAAAGAATACAAACTAGGGTTTGAAAATTCTATCATGGAGGTTCATAGGCAATATGACCTCTGAAGTAGGAAAGCCCAATATATCCCCAAGAGGAACAAACTAGAAATTTCTGCTAGGAATACCCCTAAAACACTCCTAAAAAGACAATAGAAAATACAAACACCATGGCTAAGAATACTTAAAAAATAAAAAACAAAATCAGCCAACATGATGGTGACCAAAGCTACCCTATTACATCAGCTAATGGCCTTGAAAAAAATATTTTAACTGAGATTCCAAATAAAAACAAGAAAACCAAAGTTGTTGAAAGAACAATATCTGATAAAACTGATGTAAATCTACTAAGAACACAGACACCATTCAATGTTGAGAGTGAAATTTCCAAGATAAAAATAGCCATACCCCTTAATGAGTTAGTGACTCAAGATGTATATAGATCTCAATTTTTAAAGGATTTAAACATAGGAAATGACACCGATACTTTAAATATGACTGATGACAAGCCAGAATTGTTGTTTGGACCAAAGGTAGAGGGAAAGTTTCAAGAGGGAGTTGTACCTCCATTCTATGTCAGTTTGAACATCCATGAAAATTTCCTACACAATGCCATGCTAGATTCTGGTCCTTCACATAACCTCATGTCAAAGGTAGTGATGGAAAGATTAGGCCTTGAAATAACCAGACCATACAAAGACTTGTACTATTTTGATTCAAGTAGAGTTAAATGTTTGGGCCTAATCAAAGATATTTTTGTTAATCTGGCAGAAATACCAGCCAAGAGACTTGTCATGGATATTGTAGTGGTTGACATTCCCCCAAAATATGGCATGCTCTTATCTAGATCATGGGGAGCCAAAATCCAAGGAACCATCGAAATGGACATGAAATATGATACCATTCCAGTCTTTAACCAAAAAAGAAGACTGTACAAAGAATCTCACATGAAATACATGGTAAGAAGCCAAGATAATCCAAATCACACCCCTCTCTATTCTATACATTCAGGCCTTGATTCATTTATTTTGTACAATGAAGATGACATTAATGAACAAGTAGCTGAGAAAGAGAAAGAGTAAGACATGTCAGAATAGTCAAACCAAACACAATATGAATAACATAACAGCCAAAACCCTAGCAACCATTAACAACAACACAATGGAAAATATGAACTTGAAACTCTTTGGAACATGAGCTTTGATGGTGCTTGTGGAAAATCTGGTTCAGGAGCAGGTGTTTGGATACACAAGATGAATGAACGTCACTCTTACAAGTTGGATTTTCAATGTACAAACAATATTGTAGAGTATGAATCTCTTCTCCTAGGGTTACAATTGCTGAGAAATATAGCAGCTAAGAGGATTTCCGTTCAGGTAGATTCTAAGCTAATTATTAGGCAAATTAAAGGAGAATATTCAGCCAAACATCCTAGGCTAAGAGAATGTAGAAATGTTTCCTTAGACCTCCTAAAAACATTTGAAAAATATGAACTTACCTTTGTCTAAAGAACTCAAAACAGCCTTGAAAATGAACTAGCATTCGCTGCCAGCACTTGCCAACTACCTCATGCCAATGAAAAATTCATGGTAAAGGTGAAAAGCAAACCAACAGTCCCTAACAAAATAAATTATTGGAAAAATTTTAAAGGTGACAGATGTATTGAAGACTTCCTGCAGTCCAAAAATGACTTTGAAATGCTAAAATCAAATTCAGATCATGAAGAGGATTGCTCTGGCGAGGAACAAATACACAAAGTAGAGCCACCTTATGTTGTTGATATAAATCTGCTAGAACACCCTCATGGGGCAGAATTGTGTGAAGCTTCAGATAAAAAGGACCTTCAGGTATTGCAATGCAAAGACAACCTATTGCCAAGAGGAATTCCCCCCTTAAAAGAACTATTTGATTTCAATGATGTTGCTAGGAAGCCAAAAATGGAATCCACTGAAATAGATGTAGAAGAATGCAACATAGGAAGTGACTAAGAACCTAAAATGTTAAAACTATCCAAAACACTGACAGCTCTTATAAAGTAGAAATACATTGAGTTGTTCAAAGAATTTAACGATGTGTTTGCATGGGGCTATGAGGACTTGAAGTCCTATGATACAAGCATCATTCAGCATAAGATTCCTTTCAAGGTGAACCAGAAACCATTTAAGTAGAAATTGCGTAGGATAAACCCTATCCTAATGCCTCTAATTAAGAAAGAAATTAAAAATATGTATGATGCGGGAATAATAGTCCCAGTCAAGTACTCATAATGGGTCTCAAATCTTGTATCGGTGAGAAAATAGGGGAAATTAGGCTATGCATATGTTGGCTCGAGGGGTCCTGACCCAGGTTCGGATCGCAAGGTTTTCCAACAAACCCCTATACTACTAGCTCTTTCGGCAGTGACCCGCTTGGGTAGGTCAAACTCTCACTCAAAGTAGTATGGGTGGGTGCTAAACCAGGTTTCTGCACCTTGAGAAAGGATAGGTAAGGCAAGCAGAGCTGTGCTAAGCCCTGTAGTCCCAAATTACTTCGCTCTACGTAGGGTTAATTAGGTCTCTGTTCGCATCCACGTGCGTTAGGTCTATAATTATATGCCTTTATGATAGTAACACACAATTACATAAATAGAACAGAATAGAACAGAACCAATCTAGAGAGAGAAACACACTTACACAAATATTCACAGCTTAAACACAGAAAATACACAGTGCAACAATTACCAATTATTCGCACAAGAGTACTCACAGATTCAATTATCTATCAACCTTTCTTTATTCATTCATTCATCAATACTTCCTTACAATTCCCTTCCCAACCTGTGCACACAGCAGCAGGGTCCACACACAGCTGGACTTGGATCTCTGTGCACACAGCCAGCAGGATTCCATTCCCAAAAACCCAAACAGATATCTTAAACCACAATTCACATCAATAGCTCATCATTTTCTATCTTCTACAATACAAAATGTCCCTCTATTTATAGAAATCTAGACTAGAATTTCCTATGGTCTGCAAACCGTGGTTTTCAGACCCCTTGTTTACCCTTTTACCCATTACAATGCTTTCAGGGCTTTGAACCACCCCAAAACCCCTCAACTAGATTAAATCTAATAAAAAATATCCAAAATGGACCAGTTTCACAGCTTGTAGGAGACCTTGTTCCAACAACATTGACTTAAAAAATTTAAACAAGGCCTCCCTAAAAGACAACTACCCTCTACCTAAGATGGATCATATTATGCAAAGGGTAGTAGGTTCGAAAATAATATATTTTCTTGATGGTATTTCAGGGTATAATCAGGTGCTAGTACATCCAAATGATCAACAAAAAACTGCCTTCACTACACCTTGGGGCACCTTCATGTATGTCGAAATTCCTTTTGGGTTAATGAATGCTAGTGCCACTTTTCAAAGAACCATGGACATTGATTTTTCCGAAGAAATAGGTTACTTCATTGTGATATATCTTCATGCCATTATAGTTTACTAAAAAAATGATGAAGAACACCTAGCTCACTTAAGAAAAGTCTTTGAAAAGTGTAGAAAATATGGTTTATCTTTGAATCCTAAGAAAGCTTTGTTTAGCCTTCAAGAAGGAAAATTTCTAGGTCACACCATATCTAAAGAAGGGATTAAGATAGACCCAAAGAGGGTTCATGGAATATTGCAGATCAGTCACCCTAGGAACATCAAAGAGCTGCAATCTTTCATTGGAAAGATCAACTTCTTAAGAAGGTTCATACCAAACCTTGCAGAACTACGAAGAAACATTACGGACATGATAAAAAGAGAAATAGGAGTCAAATGTACCATAGAAGCAAATAAATCCTTTGAACTGGTCAAACAAGCACTTACCCAAACACCAGTTCTAATCAGCCCTGTCTTTACCAAGGACTTATTCATCTTCTCATTTGCATCGGAACACACAATTGTTGTAGCATTACTACAAAAGAACATAATGGGATAAGAAGATCTCGTAGATTTCTTTAGCAAGGAACTAAGAGATGCACCTCTGAAATATAAAAGATTTAAGAGTATACATCTTGCATTCACATGTCATTGCTTTTGTTCCTCATGCAGTTGTTAAGAACATACTAACTCAGGATCCTGATGGTAAAAGAGGTAAGTAGATTTCTGTCATCATAGAGTTTGATCTAGAAATCAAGCCCACCAAGATAATCAAAGGGCAAGGACTGGCCAAACTGATGGCTGAAGCAAACCTTCAAGCATTGGACATAAACATGATGCATTCCTTGGATGAACAAGAAGAGCTGGAAACTCCACCTGTTGAAGAAGCATTTATAAACTCACTCTAGTATGCTGATATATTATATGTGATTTTTAAATTAAATGCTCCTCCTGGTTTGTCCAAAACAAAGGCCAGATTCTTGAAACGAAAAGTTGTAAATTTTTGCATCCCAGATAAAGATTTATATTGCAAAAATTATGTTGGTATCCTCCTTAATGTTTACTTAAAGAAGATGCAGATAGGATCACGAATGAGTTTCATGAAGTAGAATGTGGAGGTCATCTCTATTGGAAAACCACTTCCAACAAAAAGAGATGGTTTCTATTGGCCCACTCTTTTCCCTAATATCCACAAGCTAGTAGTGGCTTGCATTAATGCCAAATATTTGAGGGAAAGAGAAAACTATTTCCTTTGCCTTTACAACCCATTAGTGTTGAAAATCATTTTCAATAATGGAGTCTAGATTTCATTGGAGAAATCCACCCTACCTCCTCTGCCCAACACAAATGGATCCTCACTTCAACTGTCTATTTTACCCAATGGATAGAAGCCATCCATTAAAGTGCTGCCACTGCCTCATTAATCATCAAATTCCTTGAAAGTCACATCTTGTCCAGATTTGACTGTCCTAGAAATATTATTACTGAAAATGCTGCTCTTTCAAATCCAAGAGAATGGTGGAATTTTGTCACAAGAATCACATTACATTAGGGAACTCCACATATTATTACCCTCGAGGAAATGGGTTGGCTGAGTCCTATAAAAAAAGTTTGGTAAATATCATCAAGCAATTGTTGGAAGAGAACAAAAAGTCATGGGACAAAAATTAGTGCATGCACTATGGGCAGAAATATTAACAAACAAAAAATCAATTAACATGTCTCCATATCAACTAGTGTATGGCATGGATGTATTTTTTCCAACATCCTTGGGAGTGTTGGGTATGTGTTATATTCTTTCCACGACTAGTCACGCACAGGGGGGGTCACAGGGGGGCGAGAGAACCCCCTGTAGGTTGCACCGGGCACAGTAGGGGGGTCACAGGGGGGGTAGTAGCCCCCCTGTTCGGGGTCCAGGGCAGTGCCCCGGGAAAAAAAATTTGGACCTTATTTTTTGGTGGGTAGACCCGCCTATGGTTTTGTGCATGGGTTTGCACATGGTTTTGGTACATGATGTTTTGAGGCCCCTAGTATTTTGTAGATCCGGTCAAGGGAACTATGATTATTTTCTAATCCAGGTTTAATGGATTGGGGTTTATGTATGCTTCAACATGTATATATATGTGTTGCAACACTAAAAGTAATATAATAAAAAATCTAGTTGGTCGTCTTAATTTGGGATCTAGGGGAAACTCTCTGTGTATATTTGTTTTATGTTTTATGCTCTCGTTATTGTTTATTTTATGTTTTTAAGAACTTTTTGTAGATAATTTATGTTCAGCGTTAAAACCCACATTTAGTATCAGAGATATTTCGGCTTCAACGGGACCCATTTTCTGCTGAGGTGTTTTTTCTCGGGGCCTGAGGTAGACCCTATTCAGTGGGATATCTGCAGGATTGATTCTTGTGGTGAAAGAAAATGGCAAGTGGCAGGAAGATAAAGATCAAGAAATTTAATGGTCAGAGTTTTGAGTTGTGGAAGCTCAATATGGAGGATTTGCTGGTGGATAAAGATCATTAGATCATGGTAGACCCGGGTGCTAAACCAATGGCAATGTTAGATGAAGACTGCAAGAAGCTAGATCGGAAGGCAAAGAGCACAATATGGTTGTGTGTCTCAGATTTAGTATTGTTGAATGTATCTAGGGAAGCTACGATGAAGACCTTGTGGGACAAGCTAGGGAATTTGTACCAATGTAAGTTTTTGGTAAATAAATTGTTCCTACGGAAAAAACTGTATAACCTAAGGATGAAGGATGGAGACTCGCTGATAGAGCATCTGAATGCTTTCAATACTGTGGTAAGCCAACTATCATCTATTGATATTAAAATCTTAGATGAAGATAAGTGCATCAGTTTTTTTTTTTTCTCTACCAGAATTCTTGGATAGTCTGGTTATTGCAATAGGTAGCAATACAACTACCCTGAATTTTGATGACATTCTCTCAGCCTTGCTATCGGAGGAAGACAGAGAAATATGAAGGGTCAGAATGGAGATTCCTTATCTGTATGAGGAAGGTACCAATATAGAAACAAGAATAAGGTTTCAAGTGGGAGATCTAAATCTAGAGGGAGATCTAAATCTCTTGGAAATTTTGTAAAGGTCTACTGGAAATGCGGAAAGGAAGGACACTACAAAAGGACTGCAGATCTAAGGCTCCTGAGAAAGGAAAGGGATCTGATGATGCTCCTTTTGCAAAGCCAAAAACCACCTCGGATGAAGGTGGGGATGTGTATTTGGCTTCTTCTTCAAATGCACATGTAGATCATGAGTCATGGTTGACTAATTCGGGTGCATCCTTTCACTTCACTCCCCATAGAGAGTGGTTCTACGAGTATGAGAAATATGATGGGGGTGATGTATTCTTAGGTGATGATAGGATGGCTAGAATCATCGGACGTGGAAAATTCAAGATGAAGCTACAAGGTGGAAGGATTAGAACACTTCCTGGTGTTCTACACATTCCTGCATTTGCTAGAAATCTGATTTCTGTAAGCAAGATGGATGATGCAGGTGTAAAAACAGTGTTCGAGAAAGATACCTGTAAGATGGTTCAGGGAGAACTGGTATTAATGCAGGGAGTTTGGATTGGAACTTTTTACAAGCTTCAGGGTAGCACTATTATTGATGGGTGCAATAGTTTTTTGGTTCCTGAAAGTGGAGCAGAAAGCCTAGCGGTCTCTAGAGAAAAGACCATGCTATGGAACCAAAGGCTTGCACATATTGGAGAGAAGGGCCTTCGGATACTGCATGGAAATGGTATGGTAGAAGGTATATCTAATAGCTCTCTGCATTTTGATTTCTGTGAACATTGTGTATATGGGAAGCAGAATCAGGTGAGTTTTCCTTCTAGTGCTAAGAGGGCGAACAAGATATTAGAGCTTGTGCACAGTGATATGTTTGGACCTGTGTTAGTTCCATCACTGCGTAAGTCTATGTACTATGTTTCATTCATAAATTACTTCTCAAGGAATACATGGATATATTTCTTGAGGAAGAAATATGAAGTTTTTGACAGATTTAAATAATTTAAGGCTCTAGTGCAAAACCAGAGAGAGAAGAAGATAAAGGTGCTGAGGATACATAATGGCGGGGAGTTCTGAACGAAGGAATTTGAAGAATTCTATAAGAAGTGTGATATAGCATGGTAGAAGACTACTCCATACACACCTCATAAAAACAGAGTTGCAGAAACAATGAATAGAATGCTGATGGAAAATGCAAGAATCATGCTTAGTGGTACGGGGTTAGGACAAGAATTCTTGTAATGTCCCAAAATGGAAATCAGTAGATTTTACACTATTGAATGAATCCTTTTAGCGGAAATATAAACAAGGCTATGTCATAGATGGACTGAGAGGGCTTTCAGCAGTTATTTCACCTCTAAAGAGAGGATGAGAACTGGAGGCTTCCTGGACCTTACTCAGACTCTTCCTATAGCCATGCAAATATTTCTTCCTTTAGGAAGATCTTGCTCAAGGGAATGAGCTACAGAAATATGAAAAACATAAGCATGAAGAGTAACCTGCTCAAACTTCTGAAAATTCCAGAAAACTCATAGCCATCTTATTAAAATAATAGCAGCTGCAAATGTATACAATATCTTGAGGGAAATGATGCTCAAGATGAAAAATAACAATCCTCAAGATGGAAGTACAATAATCTGGATATAAACACAACTACACAAGTGAACCCCAGCTATGATTGCGTAGTAACATGGAGATAATTCAACATGTAAAATGGTAATAAAATTATATTACAATAATAGCTCAAGAAATGAGGGGGAGCATGCTCTCAACCCCTGAAAACACTACTATAACACTAATACACAATGCTTAGAAGGATTGGCTGCAATACATGTACCAAATATGAAAATACAATAATGCCGAAGTTACTGGGTAGCTACAGCAACTCAAAATATACAATAGAAGGAGGAGAATGAATATGGCCTGCAAACTGAAACTCCAATGTATTCCTTTGAGGGCAAGGTTGATCCCAAGACAAGAAATCTCTTCCTCCAAAAAATGGTGGAGCAAACCCCCACCGTAGAAAAACTCTGAGAATCTCTGAGATAACGCAGCCTATGGAAGGGACTAATCGATGAAGGTGGGAGAATTTTAGCTCTTCACAAAAATATGCGAATCAGCTCTCTAGAAACCCCACTTGCTGATCCTCCCAAAGAATAGGAACTCCTTCCTATGAGATGATGCAAGGAATGGTGTTGTGGAATCTCCTACACAACAACACTTGCAACACAACCTGAAAACAGCTTATAGATGAAGAAGTGGTTATGGCAAAATGCTCGAATATGGAGAAATGAAGAGTGTTAGTATGAATCTTTCGTTGTAAAAGATCCCTTTAGCTACGCATAAAAAATAGCCCTAACATCGATTATGGCTACAAAATATCTTTAAGTCTCCTACATAAATTCAGATCTAAGCACAAAAAGACATTAAGCAGATAAAATATAGTATGGCTCCATGCATCCAATAGACAAGGCAAGAACAAAGTGTTTAAAAGAATGATTTGTATTATATTAAAGAATGGGGCACCTGAGAGGAAAACAAGAAAGGTGTTTTCCGGTTCTCCTCAGTGGGATGGGTTCTTGGAAGTCCTCAGTGTTTCAGATCTGGAATTTCTCTCTCTTATTGGTGTAGAAAAACAAACATGGAACTCAATGGGAGTTCATAAAACAAAAATGGAAAAATGGTGACCAAGAGTAGATCCAGAGTGATCTAATGCAATGAAGGTGACTAATGAATGGGGAAAACCCCCCTATTTATAACAAAATATTGGGGTGGTCTAGAACTTGGTGCATGAATAAAATATTATTAATCGAATTCTAGAAGCACCTTTTAGGAATATTTTATTATATTTGTTGGAGGGAAAAGGATTCTTGACTTGGGTCAATTCCTTTATTTATAAGTAATAAATAAATAAATGATTTATTTATCATTTTAGGGGAATGATGGGAATATAATTAAATAAATAATGGTTTATTTAATTATTTATGGATGATTTAGTCAAATTTAGCTAAGAATATTATTTAAATAATGATTTAAATAACTTGTTCTTAGGAAATAATTAAATAAATAAGGATTTATTTAATTAATTTCTTTGTTTTGGGTTAAATGTGACAGAGTAAATATAAACAAATAAGTTATTTTGTTTGGCAGAAAGCCAATTTTACTTAGGAGTAAAATTGGTCTTACATGGTGTACTTGGGTTCATCTAATAATAACGAGGTTAGATGACCAAAAAGTGGTGTAACAAAGAGCAATCCTTCTTGAGCTACTCAAGAGAGGAGAGGAACTCCTAAACAGGAATCCGTCATTCCAAAGGCACTCCAATTCAACTGAAAAGCTGGAGATTGAAAATAGACTCTAATTCCAAATCTTCAATAATGCTCTCTATGGCTGCCTCATCCTCCTTATATGCAAATGATGTCTCTATGCCATGGACCCCACCCTATTAGGGTTTCCTTTCTCTAGAAGTTTCCTCCCTTTCTAACTGTGCTAGCTTCCCAAGCAAGCTACACCCTCTTGTGTTGCACTGCTGACTTGGTCAACATGACTTCATCCTCATGTGTTTGCCCCCTTTTTACACTAGGAGGTGCAAAATTGGCTACTCCATAGATCCCTTCTCACCTTATGTGGAATTTTATTTATGCAAATGGGTCTCCTCACCCATTTTATTTATCTCCTAGATAATATGAGAAAAAATTAATGTTCCAATTTATTTGCAAAAATTTGGAACATTACAGTCCTCCCCTCCCAAAGATTGCTTGCCCTCAAGAAAGTGAAAGGATAGACTGTGTCCTCTTCTCCTCTTCCTGTAGCATCCCTTTATGATGATCTCCTCCAAGTGCAGTGATTCTATCTCATCAATTCAATCCTCCGCAAGGCTCCTCCTTCGCATGGAAGTAGCTGTCAAGCCCTCATCATGTAAGGTATAATGCTCAAGAGGATAGCAAGTGGTGTCTAGAGGTCCCTCCTTGAGGAATAGAGTCTGAAATATAATGGAAATTATCTCCCCCATATGGTCCATCCATCCCCAAGCTATGTGCCATGCAAATTGAGTCACCTCCCAACTAGGAAACTCAGGAAAACTGTCATCCACATTTGGCTCCAGCAAAGAAGGTGGGTTCAAAATCTACACATGGTGGACCACATAGTCTACCGCACACTATCCATCTCTCCAGTTAAGATAAGTGTAGAGTTTCTGCTGATCCTGGGCTGCAATAATGTTGCCATCAATTGGCAAGAAGAAGGCTAGACCTCCCAAGGTCTCTCCCCCAACGCTGCAAGACATGCTGGCCCAAACATCCCCATAAGTGATGAGTCGGGAATCATCCTCATATGGTTTCATATCCATCATATGGCTCACCCCATAATAAAACATTATTTCTGTTGTAGTGGCCATACTATTTCTCATGTTCACATCAGAAAATGCAATGCAAAAGATGTGAGGGACTCCTCCCTCAATGGAAACATCCATCCTATGTGTCTCTTCCTCAATCCTGCTCCTCATAAAGGCATGAAAAATAGAATCATAGGGAGAAAATAGGAGCATCATGCTTGCTTCCATGTGTAACAAATGAGAAGGACAATGGTCCCTCAAGTGCAACCAACGCAACTTAGTGCCCCACTGCCATAGAGACTGATATAAATTGTGGCTGCTCAACCACCGGTGTGTTGCATCAATCTCCTCACAAGTTTGGGGAAGGTAAATGATATCTGCTGAAAGTTGAACGTATCTAGATGTTGTGGATAATCTGCATATCCTTTTTTATTTTGTCTTGAAAATTAGAAAACAAAAAGAAAATTTGAAATTTCAAAAATGCATATGATATAGTATAATGTTTTATGCTGTATTATAAAAAAAAAAGAGAGAAGCATCCTTACAACCTCAATGCAAATCAAGTTTATCATTATTCGAATGTATGTTTGGGTTTCATGCTTAAGTTACGAGCAA
This sequence comes from Pinus albicaulis, assembly GCA_034641835.2. Lineage (NCBI taxonomy): Eukaryota > Viridiplantae > Streptophyta > Pinopsida > Pinales > Pinaceae > Pinus > Pinus albicaulis. The sequence continues at coordinate 16,374 of JAXQQM020088299.1, read as the reverse complement.
CTTCTCGAGCGGAAGTCGTGATCGTGGAAGAACGTGGTTGGGAGATCAAATGCGGGGGTATAAAGCACTTGTGCATTATTTGATTCAGCACCCCCGCAGTTGACTGGTCAGATCGCGGGTGAGCCGTGATCGACGGCTAGGATTCATTGCAGGGGGTGCCAGTCGAGGTTCACCGCCGTACTCCAAGAACCCCGCGGTGACATCATCAGGTGAGATGGAAGATAGCTGTCATCCTCTTTCAACGAATTTTCCACGTCATGTTGGCATTTATTACCATTTTTCTTAGCTGTTAAAGAGTTCTTTTGTCCCATTCCCATCCATTTTTGTTTGTTTTTCCATTCGAACCGTGTTCTTGCCACCTTTGCATTATCCGCTATTCCACGAATTGTTTCCATTGCCTGTCATCCATGGCAAAGAGATTCTCCCTACCTGGTATTACAAACCTCAATCCTCTCCTGGATAATGAAAAAGATGTCCAGGATACCTTGTCTTCTGTCAACCATTCCTTGTTGTATCACCAAGTGACCCTAAATGCTGAGAAATCCCCAGTGTTTTCAGCCATGAAGAGTTCCCGTATCTTGTCCGCCTGTATCCCAAAAGCCCACTTTTTTCCCGAATTCATATCATGGCTGGTCTCTTCAATGTACCCTGGTAAGTGTTTCATCATGAACTCATAGGGAGAAATCGTTCTGCAGGTATCAACGCAATTAATTCGACAAGCATTGTGCTTTCCCAAAAATGAGTCACCATTGCAGTTTTCTGAAGATTCATTGGCTTATTATTTTGAAGACCTTTCAAATGAATAATTTAGTCTGTGTATGTCACACTTGAGATCAAATTCAGAGAAAGCTCAGCTCGAAGGAGAAGAATTTATTTTGGAAGTGTTCGATGCTTAGTATAGACCAATTTTAAGTTGCATTGCGGAGATTTTGGGCAAAGACAATGACCAGACAGTTGATAAATCAGTCTTGGGAATGTACGCGCTCATGATGAAGCCAGGGGTTGTTCTCGACATTCCATCTTTCTGGCAGGAGATTGTAAATTCTCAATTGATGGCCTTTCCTCTTACAGGTTTCTTTAGATTCCCATCTTTGATTGTTTATTTATTTTTATATCAGAATGTCGAAGAATTTATGAGTTTGGGACTGAATATAGTTGAGGTCAATAAGCAAAAGAAATCTGTGTTATTTTGGACTAATATGACTAGAAAAGAAGGAAATGAAGTAGGGATATTTGAGTTTGCTAGTCATAATATGTCTATTGCTTATAGAATTTTGAATGGAGTTCCTCCTCCATGTTTTTTACCAAAATCCCGGGAGTTCCTACAGCTAGGACCGAGTTGCAAATTTGGAGACTGGGTTGTGTTTGAAGAGTATTCAGAGATAAGGTTGTATGGAGCTAGCATCAAGCCCTATAGGCTCCCAACTTTTGTACCCATGCGGCTTTTCGCCTTGGAATTCATAAGACAGAGCCTTAATGTGGATCAGGTACACTTTCTTCCCAAGAAGAAAGGTTTTATGTTTAAATTGCCTATGAGTGTGGGACCTTTCGTGGTCAATATGAGGCAAGCTTTTGATGAAGTTTCTAAAATGTTGGAAGAGACACAGTTGCTACTAGGAGAAAAGTGGTCTTATGATCCGCATGGAGTAATTTCTCAGAGAAGAATTGAGAATGGATATGTTGTGTTTTCTCATGTAAGCAGACCTGATCAGGAGAAGCTAGCAAACCAAGGTGAAATAAACGCATCAAAAATGAGCATTCAAACGCCTGTTATTACTGAAAAGGAAAACAAAAGAGGTATGGAAGATGTTGTTGAAGTAGATGATGAAGAGCCCAGGGAAGAAAAGAGAACCAAATTGGTTGAGGATCATTCTTCCAACTCGCCTGGTTTTACCTTTCATATCAATGAAGAACGAAATGTCCCTTCTTCTCCTGGAGGACATGAACTTTATTCAGAGAAGATGCCTTCAGTCAAACAAATATTTACACAGATTGAAGAAAGAAATCAGAGGATAAAATCTAATGTAGAAGCTTAGGCAGAGCATCACGTAGCTGTTAATCAGACCAGGTTATTGACTGTAATGGACCTCGAAAAGGATCAATTTAGGATGGCTCTGACACATCCAACCGGGATGTCCCTTGGATCTTCGAGCAGTTTTAATGAGGTAAACATAATTATGGATGTTAAAAAGATCCCATTGTGGGATAAAATGAATCTTCATATGCAGACTGGGCAATTAATTGTAAATGATTTAACCAAGACTAATGCCACAGTAATTAAGGCTGAGAACATGCTTGCAAAATTTATTAAACAGATCAAGATGGAGAAGGCTAATTCAAGGGCATTGTCGACTCAAAATGAAGAATTGAAGAAGATCATTATGAAAATAAGTGTAGATCCCAATGATAAAGCTGCAGTTCAAAAGCTCATGAAAAGTGCAGAAATGGAAATATCCTCATTGAGGAAAAAGTTAAAATTACCAGCTGCAGAGCACTCAATGGCCGCAGAAGTAGCTGAAGTGGAGAAAGAAAAATAAGAGCTACGTCTAAAGCTGTTGCGGAAAGATGAAGAGTTGTCCAAAGTGAAGCAGACTGCTATTTCATTACAGAACCGTATTGAAAATCACACTTGCACTTTTGTTTTGCCTACAAGTGATGTTGATTCTGATCCTCAAGCACAGGTTGTTCAGCTCAGCACCGAATTAAAGTTAGCAGAACGAGATCGTAAGCAGGCTCAATCAGAGTTGGAAATAGCTACCAAGATCATGCGAGCATGGGAAGATAAAGCAAATGAGAACAAACAGAAATTACAAAAGGTTGATGATGAAATTAAAGATCTCAAGGAAAAGTTAAAGGGTAATATCTCACTTTTAAGAGCTAAAGATATCATCTGGGGTGAAATAATCTCTGAAATGAAGTCCAATTTGGATTCCCTAAATATAATTGCTAAGGAAAAAAGCCTCATCTCAGAGCATGAAGAAGAGATATTGTCTAAAAAGCAAACAGTCATGAAAAGAGAAAATTGGGCTAGAAAGTTTATAAATTTTATCAATTCCAAATCAGATGAAGAGTTAGAAGATATGGAAATACAAGACAGATATTTTTATGCCGAAGAATTCAATAAGATGATAATTAAGAATAATCTTCGGCAAGTAGCAGAGAAAAGGTTACTGGGAATAAAAGAGGTGGTAAAGAAGTTTGATATAACATTTGATAAATTGATCAGAATAGGTTTACCCTCATGCTGGACAGAAAAGGGAAATATTTTGACATGGAAGTTTTATGAAGATGCACTAACACTGGAAAAAAGCAGGGCAGATAGCAGGCACGAAAAGACACAAGTTCTAAAGGGAGAAACAGTGTTTAACTTTTTGCAGAGGCATTTCAACTTGCTATGGATGGTAAAAACACTCTTCACAGAAAGACTTACTCACAGTCAGGCTGTTGCATTTAGATTGGAATATCTTAGTTAAAAGAATGCTTCCACAACTCAAGGTGAACTTTGGAAAAAGTGCAAAACCTTATCCATGGATACAGCAAAAGAGATCCCAACGGCTCAATCAAAAGTAGCCATTGATTCAGCAACCGCTTCAGGACCAGATGTTCTCATAGATTAGAAATTCTCATTATGTTATTTTTCAAAATTATGTAAATGTAATAGGATTTTCCGAGGCATGTGCCTCTATAACAGTTAGAAGTTTAAGCAGTTAGAGTTAGTTGGAGCAGTTAGAATCAGTTTCATTACTGGAAATTGTCTTGTGATTCTGTATAAAAAGACAATTTCAAGAAAGATGAAGGTTCCGAATTTTCAACCTTGAAGCCAAATTTTGTACTGGAGAATACTGAATCAATGAAAATTTTTGCAAGTTTCTATCATTCTGCCTATGCTGAATAGTTTCCCAGTTTTCATTATGTTTTCATGTCTTTGAATAAAATAGAGTAATTTGAGCTGTAGGTCTCTGGATACATGTGTATTTAAGAGTTAAATAAACCTTAATGGGCGCTCCTCTATTTTAACCTTATCATTGCTTACTTCTTCAGGATTTTATAATGATAGATTATGTTTCGGACAGCATATCAAATTAGAATCCTTTCCTTTCTTGTTTCTTCCGTTCATTCACTTCGGCATAAAAAGAATATGGCATTGCAGAACATGCATGGGTTTAATATTTGAAGATTATAATTAATGTTTAAAGGTTTATAAAACAGAGACAATTATTACATTTGTTTGTGACATAATTTAATAATGTCTTGAGCACAAATTCCTTTACACAGCAAGGAATTGTTTCTTGAGGTACAACATCCTCCATGATCTCTATCCTCCCCAAGTCCTCCAAGATAATGACCATTAGCAATTCTTATGGCCCTTAATAAACCATGAGGTCTAGCCAAATGTATGCTCCTCCTTAGAGCATTCTCCTGCATATCTATGGTTAAGGGATGCATACATATATCATACAAATGATCATGTGAAAAGCAATGTACACCCTTACCATGTTATCTGCTCATATCAAGTGAGGGAATCATAGATGAATCTCCTCTCATCCATAAAGGAAAAAGGGGTGGCTGTGCTTATTCCCCCATCTCCATATGGCTGGTGCATCTCCTCTCATGTTGATCATCAGATGTCCTATAGGTGAAATAATCGTTGGAATATCCCACCAATAGCTGGGAGTTCCAATCCAGATCTATCCTCCATAATGACAGCGCAGGTAGCTCCTCATGAAGAACATTTGTCATATGGTTGTCCTCCTCCTTGACATCTTTTATGCCCAAGTCACAAATTGGAAGGTTGCTATCCTTCCTATGCTGCTTCTGCCACAGAGCAGAATCTGCAATGAGAGTAGGTGTATATGAGGTTGAGGAAATGTATCCCTCCATCATGAGTCTATCCAAAATCCCCACTATGGTCTCAAGCTCTCCCAATGCTCCCACCTCTATAGAATCAATGAATGATGCCTCCAAGTGTGAAGCAACCATCCTTCTATGCTGAACTAGTGGCTCCCTGGGTGAAATTCCTCCATGTGTTGAGACACTCCATCAAGAGAAGACTCAACATATGGATGAACACTTATGTCCATGCCCAGACTGTGCAATCTAGCCTCCCTCCTCAGTGTAATAACCTCCAAAAATGGATATGGGTTTGTACTCCTCAACTCATGCTACTAGTTCTTCTCCCCGTCTCCTCCTTATGACTCCATGGCTTTACACCTCTCCAATAATGGCACCTGAATTGTGCCTTGATCTCCACACACATGATATCTTCCTACAAAATGTCTATACTCAATGAAACATTATTATAAAATGATGATTGAATAGATGAATGGAGATAACCCCGCATGCTTCCACTGCGCAATACAATCATCTCCTTACCTCCTCGTGTGCATCAACCTCCATATATGAATAAGGATGTACTCCTATCTCATGATGTTGGGCCTTCTCCCCCGACTCCTGCTCGACTGGTAGGTCCCACACTCCTCCTCACCAATGGCACACAAAACATGAGATGTGCCTTGACCTCTATATATGAGATCCTAGGGACTCCTTGCAAAGAGGCAACTTTCATGGAGCAAGAAAGCTCTTCCTCCTCGCATGAGACAGATCAACCTGGGTATTCAACACCGCCGCCCTCAATATCCGTAACATGAGTAGGAAAACTCTCAATGATTGGATCCTCCTTTGGGAAAGAGATCCCAATAATCAGGTCGTTAGTATGATTCTTTCGTCGTAAAAGATCACTTTAGCTACGCATAACAAGTAGCCCTAACATCGATTATGGCTGCAAAATATCTTTAAGTTTGCTGCACAAATTCAGATCTAAGCACAAAAGACATTAAGCAGATAAAATATAACATGGCTCCATAAATCCAATGGACAAGACAAGAAGAATGTATTTAAAATAATTTTTTATTATATTAAAGAATGGGGCACCTGAGAGGAAAACAAGAAAGGTGTCTTCCGGTTCTCCTCAATGGGATGGGTTCTTGAAAGCCCTCAGTGTTTCAGATCTAACATTTCTCTCTCTTATGGGTGTAGAACAACAAACATAGAACTCAATGGGAGTTCACAAAACAAAATGGAAAATGGTGACCAAGAGTAGATCCAGAGTGATCTAATGCAATGAAGCTGACTAATGAATGGGGAAAACCTTCCTATTTATAACAAAATATTGGGGCGGTCTAGAACTCGGTGCATGAATAAAATATTATTAATCGAATTCTAGAAGCACCTTTTAGGAATATTTTATTATATTTGTTGGAGGGAAAAGGATTCTTGACTTGGGTCAATTCTTTTATTTATAAATAATAAATAAATAAATGATTTATTTATCATTTTAGGGGAATGATGGGAATATAATTAAATAAATAATGGTTTATTTGATTATTTATGGATGATTTAGTCAAATTTAACTAAGAATATTATTTAAATAATGATTTAAATAACTTATTCTTAGGGAATAATTAAATAAATAAGGATTTATTTAATTAAGTTCCTTATTTTGGGTTAAATATGACAAGGAAATATAAACAAATAGGTTATTTTATGTGGTGAAAGAAATTTTACTTGTGGTAAAATTGGTCTTACATGGTGTACTTGGGTTCATCTAATAATAACAGGTTAGATGACCAAAAATTGGTGTAACAGATTTCCCCCCAACATATGAGTGTTAGGAGCAAATCATAAGACCGATGTACGTTGTAAGAACTCAATCACTAGGCATCAAGAGAGAGGTGAGAGAGAAATGTAAGGATGTCTGAGGTGTGAAAGGACTAGACCCTGAGGAGATGAGACTTACAGGTGCAACAAGTCTCTATGAAGTGGTACATGTGCTAAAGGCGGCGTGGGAGGCATACCTATGCCCGCCGAGACAAAGTACAAAGGATAAGGCACCCAGAAAACCACGGAATGCAATAAGTACAAAGAATAAGGCACCCGGAAAACCACGAAATGCAATAATGAAGCATGTGTTGGCCTAAACAGAAGCCAGATAAATGACATGATGAATCCCACATACATGCAATGCTTAGAATAATCGTCAGGGCTTATACAATAATATGGTAGTACATGAGATATAAATACTCCCAAATTCCCCCTACACGCAGGGAAGTGCTCACAAAAGCTGACAGATACGTGCAAATGGAAGAGGCACTGCAAGCGGCTGAGGCCGATATCATCATATGAGAGGAGCTGCATCAAGGGTTGAAATGAAGGCATCTGGGCATGTGGGGGGCTACCTGCAGGGCCACCCCCTCATGAGGGTTGAGACATCTCACACATGCCCGGGAATCACCAATAGCTGCTGCTGCATCACTGGACCATCAAGTGTATATATCACGATCATGCTAGGAAGAGCTCGAACCAAGGGACACTGCCCCCTAGACCTGGCTTCTGGAGGAAATGAGCTGATGTCGACAGAAGGAGGTCTGCCATAGGTGAGGCAAGTAAGGGAACCCCACCTAAGGTGCGGAGGAAAATAGTAGAGTGACGACCAAGTAGACACTAATGACGATAATGGAATGAGAGAAATGGAGGAGCGGTTAGACGACTTCCTTATTAGAGCATAAAGTGTAGGGATGGCTTGGCAGCGACTGACACAATATCAGGAGGGATAGTGGACAGGGGTACTGAAGGCCATAATGTGTGACATGAGAGAGGGACCGAGCATAAAAAGAGGGAGGACTATGGTGGGGTACAAAGGGACTCGGGGTAGACTCCATGAATGTGCTGGTGACTCGACTCAACTGCTCTAAACAAGGGCAACTCGATGGTGCTGCCATGCAGTGAAGGCCCAATGGGGGACCGTAAAAGCATGAGTACAATAGGGTAGCTCATGACGAAAATCAACATGAACAAAGACAAGTAAGGAGGCAAAGTGGTGCCCCTGGTATAAGTGTTGTAAGTGAAGAAATTCGATTTTGAGAAGAGATGAAAAGATCCGTCATGGACAAAATGTGTCCTGGTGAAGTATCAAAACATGAAAAACTAACAAACACCCATTTGAGTGCTTAGTGAGAGCTTTCCAACGGTGCAAACGGTTTGTCAAATGGGGCTACGGTTTGGTCGCAGCGGGCGAAAGAAAAAACAGGGGTTTTTCTTCTAATAAGGCATTTTCCCTCCAAAATCATTCATTTTCTTATGTAGCTGTGGTGAATGTGGAGAGGAGAGAAGGCCCTAAATCTTGCGTATTGTATGTTAAAAACCAACCATTGGAATTCCGTGATTCGTCAAAGCTATAAAAAAGAGGTTCAATCATACTCTTGTTTTTGATGATTCAATGTTCGTATTAGGGCTCAAATCTTAGTAACTACCCCTACTTCTTCTGATGCCTACCAAAATGCACTTCAAAAAAATGCGACCTGGGACGCAGGTTTGGGCCTGTAAAGTGTGACCTGGCCCAGGTTTTTGCTGAAAAGTGCGACCTGTGAGAGGGAGGTGATTTCAGTGCTGTTTTGGGCTGAGATTCAATTTTGGTGTGAATAGATGCAAGCCAGGACCAGACCAAAAACATGTTTTTGTGGATACAGAAGGATGATGTGTCAGGGAAAGATAGACTATCTTCATTACATAAGGAGACCAAAGCATCTGTGTCATGGCAGCCACTGTGCCAAGTATGGGGTGCTTGTGCTGAAATTTTTGGTGAACCTTGATGAGAATGAGGAACTCATTGTGGACACGCTGTCAGGGATCCGTACTGTGAGGCATTTGTAGTGCAGGGGCACAGGATCGAGCTGACGGTCCAGCATTTGTATTTCTTGACTGGTCTCCCACCATTAGGGATGGTGGGGAATACGCAGCCAGTGTTACCACGGGGGTGTAACATTATGGCGTTTGTTGAGTGACATTGTTGACCAGGTGTCCAAGTCAAAGGGACTCGGATATCCATTGGTGATCTAGAGAGGTTGGAGACCCGGGCAGTGGTCAAAGAAGACATGTCTTGGGTGGCAGTTGCAGCGCCCATCACATCACTGAGTGCGCATGATCATGGGAGAGTGTGTTGAGTGGGACCTACTATGGGTGGGCCCAAATGATGTTGGTGTCGTTGAAACGACAGCTGTCGCTGTGTAAGCTTGGGCCTGGAACGCGGACGCCTATGGCCGACAAGTGTGCTCTTTTTCTTTCGAGATCTCACCCACGACTCGGTGGTACATTGCTCGATGGAGGTTCGAGAGAGCCCCGGATGCGTCGGTGGGGATGACTACTGTGTAGAGGAGGGGGAGGGGCGGTCGGACAGGTGTTCCGACCAGAGTTCTTCGCGCATTGGGATCAGATGCCATTATACATAGACGACTATCCCTATAGTGGGATGAGTTATTGGGGAGACCTGGACTTGCCGCTTCCGTCGGGTCGAGTGTGGGGGCCCGATGGTAAGTGACAAGAAACTAATCATAGTTGTATTTGAGAGTTTTTTGACTGTATACATGATGCTAATTGAGACGTTTTGTGGAAATGGACAGGCTTCGGTAAAAACCGGCCTATATACCACCTATAGCAACAGGAGTTGCTGTGACAAGTGATCAAGGACAAATGCTAAGAGCGAGGAAAGTGTCGTCAGTGAGGACATTCATCGTAGATGTGAGGGGTTGCTGATCGGTGTATCAGAGCGTGGTTGGTAGGATTTAGATGACCGGCACATAGAGTTATGTATTGGGCCACCCTCGAAGTGGCGAGGTATCATGCGACGCATGGCGATGGCCGGTCAGGCTGTGCGTGATCTACAAGCTACGGGAGCAGAGCCATTGGCTCGGGATCCTCCAGAGAGTGATTAGATGTAGGGCAGGTGGTGCCCCCCAGTGTCGATGTAGGGGCGAGTGGTGCCCCCCATTTTTGTAGTTTTGCTATTGTAACATGCTATGGGCATGTAGTATGTTTCAGAGTAGATGAACTCTAAAAACACGTGTTATATAATATATGTGATGTATATGTATTTGGTTGATGGTGTTAAATGTTATTGTGTTGTGTGTGATATATGCCAGTCTAGAACATGGTTTGCGATTTGATCTACGTAGTGATTTTGATCTCGAGGTATATGGATAAATGTAATGAATCTAAATTCATGTATCAAAAGTTGCACTCGTAAATATTGTCTAAACAGGATAGGGTTATGCACACGATAGACACCATTAAGTTGTAAGACGAGAAGCAGGGAATCTAAATGGACATGCAGATGGAGGATGTGATGAGAGAAATCATTGGCTAAGAGACCATGAACTGCATCATATTCGACCTGATTATTGGTGGCTTGACCAATGCAGACCCCATTTGCAAGAAAAAGGGTATGCAAGGGGGTAAAAATGGCCCAGGCGGCTGAGGCAAGGTTTCGAGAATAGCGACTGGCACCATCGGCATAACCAAGGTAATGAGTGGACGAGAGGGTTGAGGGAATATCATCACAAGACGAGAAACGGGAGGAAAAGTGGGGACGCATGTTGCGAAGTACATCATAGATACGGATGGGAGCATCTGGAATATGGGAAGGCAAGGAAAGGTGGTGGAAACCACAAGAGGCTACAAAGCTACCTAGATCATCAGCAGAGGAAGAAAGGTGCACATACGGGTCATTAGGGGAAATGACCGAAGAACAAGTAAAAAGATGGTTGAAACATAAAGAGCCCGAAAAAGTGGCGGAAGCAGGATCAAGCGAAACAGACGAAGTGGATTCAGAGGGGATGTACTCTGAGGGGTGTGCGGATAATGATAGGTATAAGAGAGGAGCAGCAGATTCAGACATCTCAACATCAGGGGGAGCGATGTCAATGGTAGTTGGGGGATCCTCAAGTAAACTTGATGCATACTGAGCAAGGATGGGCGAGGCAGATTGATTTTGTTCAACTTCGTACTCTCGAATGACCTCTAAAGAGGCTCGGTAATGCATGAGGTGAGGGAAATGGTGGGAATAATGGCCATGGACACCACATAGAGCACAGGGTTGGTTGGTGTGAAGAGTCTTTGGGTTCTTGGCTATGGATGAGGAAGAAACAGAGGTTTCAGGGACCGTAGATTCAGGGAACGCGCCTTTAACCATGGGTTGGATACGGGGCAACTCAGGACAAATATGGGTGGGATGACTAATACCATCACACAAGGCACAAGGCTTGGTAGGTTGGAGAGGGGTAGGGTCAGGTGCGGTGGCCTTTTCATTGGATGCCCCCTTGCGAGTTTTTCGTTTCTTGCCGGTAGTTGTCGTAGCATTTAGAGGGTTCTACGGAGGGGCGAGGGGCACTATGGTGGTGGAAGGAGTGACGGGGATCGGTTGTACTAGTGTCACAACTATGTATGGTTTGGGGTGGCCTGGTGGGGTCTCAGTTGGAGGGGTAAGATACCAAACGGGAATTCCCAAGGTTAAATTAGGAAGGGAAAGGGTGGCCATGATGGGGACCGAATAGACGCCGGGGGGGGTGGACCAAGGAAAGGTATCTGACCGGCGGGGTAGTGACTAGGGGGGACGACTCCCATATGGTGGAGACCTGAGGGAACTGACTCAAGAGGGTAGGAAGGTTCGTAAGTGTGATGGGAAGGGCTGGGTGAAAAAGGTTCTGTTGACTGAAGCGAAGGGCTAAGAGCAGGAGGCAATGGGCGAGATAGAGGTTGCTAACTAGCCGGAGCAGGCTGTGGAAGGCTAGCCTGAGACGATTGCATCATGCAAAAATTCGCTAAGATGGGGTCAGAGACGGGAGGAGGGGGAGGACCAAGAAAAGTTCCAAGCAAAGATGAGTCTTTGTAGATGCCGGGGGAAACACTGGTCAACGAATCAACAATTAGTTTATTGGTGATAGTAGAGATGGTGGACTCAGGGGAGGTCTGAGATTTTGGTTCATGGTAGGTCAATTGGTTAATGGTGAAAATCTTGCCATTATGAGGGAAAAACATCTTGCAATGGACTGCGGATGGGACGGTTGACATGGCATAAGTGTAACTACGCCCCAAAAGGATGCTGTAGTCAAGAGGGGCGTTGATAACTTCAACGCCGACACAAACAGTCTTGCTGGCAAGGGTGATAAGACAGTTACGAAATAGGCCAATGGGCTAGGAGGCATGGCCATCCCATGCATGAAGGGTGATGGTGGAAGGGACCAGTTCAGGGGATCCAAGTTGTTTCCAAACCGAAGCGGAAATTATGGAGGTAGATGCCCCCTCATCAATAATACATCGAGCAACATTGGCGTTTCGGATTTTGACTGGGCTTTGGAAAGAAACTGAAGGAGGAAGAGGGAGATGGTCTGATTGACGGGCATCGAAAACAATCAATTGGTCATTGGCAGGATCTATAGCGCCCACGACAGATAGTAGAGCCCTCTTTTGAGAAGGACACTACTGGAGGAGTTCCAGTGTTGAAATGGCAGCAGGAGATTGGGCCAGATCATCTACTATGTTGTATGAATAGGCAGCCCGACCAGAGGTAGCATTTCGGCGTAATGGTCCCTTAGGAGACTTGGGATGAACCTCAGCTTTGGGCAGAGGGAGTTGCAAGGGACCATTGGGTGTCGATAGAGGCTCTGTAGGACCTGGCGATGGAGACTCAGAGACATATGGAATAGGAGGTGTGGAATACTGACGGGACCGAGTTTGAAGGTTGAGGTCGATAGTGAGAGGTGGTTTAGAAGCCATCATGAGAATCTGGTAATCAGAGGAACCAAAAGGGGAAGGTTGAGTGGTTACCGGGGTGTGAGGTAGTTGAGTGGCCACGAATCCTTGTTGCGGGAAAGGATCGGTAAAAACAACAGGTTGAGGAGTAACGGGGGTGGAAGGGGTAGTAGGGGAGGAGTGTTGTCCCCGTACGGTGGCTTGAGAATCCCAAATTTTCTGCATTTGTGGTAATAAAGGACAATTGTGAGTGTAGTGACCATAAACACTGCAACACGAACAGGGCTTATTGGTGCAAAGTGGCCTATCCGGCTTAGGCTGAGAGCCCTGTGGCTGGTTGGCAGTGGTAGAGCCAATATTGGAAGGATTGGGTCCACGATTACCAGAAGCAGATTGATTGCCTCTTCTCCTTCTTTGAGAAGGAGGAAAATTAGGTGCCCCTGCTGTGCAAATAGTTTCCCTGGAGGGGGTAGTAAGTGCGGTTGTGGGGGTGGAGAAGGCAAGAGAGTGAGAGGCCCAAATGCTAGAGGAGCTGGGACACCAGGTTACGGATATGGATAAGGAGTAGGGTGGCTAGCAGTAAGGTAATTAGGGGGGTGGGAAAAAGGAGGAGGCATGCTGTAGCCTAAATACATACTGCCTGGAGGGGAAAAAATGCCGAAGGGGCTAGCCGCTAGAGGAAAACCATGGCCCGGAGGAGGTTGGACAGAGGTATGTGACAGGGCTCCAATGATACCATCGGCAGAATGAGATGCCCCCGAGGCATTAGGGCCACCGGGTTTGGGAAGGTCAGGAAGGATGGTATAAACATAACCAGATTGGGCGTAGATAAGGTCATACTTCAAGGCGATTTGGAGGGCGGCTTCTTCGGTTTGGGGAAAATAGGATGCAACATCTTTGCCAATGGGAGGTAAGAGAGAATGAAGGAACCAGTCCATGTAAACCCGATCTTCAAAGGGGGGAGCTCGACATAAGATTCTTCTGCGCTGCCATTCCTGGACATGAGCGGAAAGGAGGGTTGACGAGGATTGACGGAAGGAGGTTAAAAGCTCGGTACTAGTGTCGTATCGGAGAGGGAGCTGGAAATAAGATAAAAAGGCTTGGGAAATGGTCGCAAAAGTGGTATGGGAGGAGGTGGCCTGTTCAACATACCATTTAGAAGCTTCACCTGTAAGCGTGCATTGGAACAATCTAAGACGAATAGGGTCGTCAGTAATGGAATTGGAGGAACACCACATATGGAAGGATCGGATATGGTTGGAGGGATCCTCACTAGCAAGGCCTTCGAACTTGGGAATGTCGGAGGGGAGCTTGGTTGGCATAGCAAGCCAACTAACATCGTGGAGGATAGGATCATTAATCAGCTGATTGAAGTCGGGGAGACTAAGGCCGGCCATATAAGGGAGTAATGGGGCAGTCGAGGTAGGTCCCGAGGTGGTTCCACTGGAAACAGACCCAGCAGTAGTACTAGGGTTACTGCTGGTGGTAGGCCCTGAAGTAGACATGGTGAAAGTGACAGGGGGAGAACCAGGAGGGGGAGAACCCGAACAATCAGAGGAAGAGTCGGAGTGCAGACTCAGGGAAAGACTTACTTGATGACGACGGGAAGGAGGAAGTCGACCAAGTGGAAAATGAGGATGAAGGCCAAGAAGTCTCCAGGAGAGGCACCTTGGGGGCGCAATGATGACGGGAAGAAGAAAACCAAAAAGGGCAGGGAGGGACAAAATCAAGTGAGGTCAAGGGCAGAAAGGTGCAGTGAAAATTGATTTTAAAGTCTTTGCCAGGCGGTGTTAACCAGGCACTTCTTCACTTAGGGTCAGTGTGTGGCATGCGTTAATTTTAATTGTTTAAACCCAAACGTTTTGAGAGTAAAAGAAAGAGTGTGCTGCATAACGGAAAAGAAATCTGCAGTAAATAAGACTAAAAGAACAGAAAATTAACAACTAAAAATGCAGCAATCTAACCCAAGAAGGCGGGTCTCTCAAAACTAGTCTATAAGAGGGAAAAAACTAGGCAAAGCACGCTAAAAAGAGGCCAATAGATCGAAGGTCCGGAGGGACTGGGATATAAAGGGTAAATCTGCTAAAAAGTAGTGTAGAGAACAACAAATAAGCAGAGGCAAGGTTGCTGCTAAAAAGGAGGAGATCAGCTAAAAATAGAAAAGACAAGGAAGTGGCCTTAGAAATGAATCTAAACAAAACGATATGAGGTGGTTTTGAGAGGGAGAAGGGCTGATCTAAAGGGATCTGAAAAGGAGGTATCAGATCGGAGAAAAAGAGGGCTGAAACTCTGGAAATTCAAACTTCTGAAATAGGAAAGACTCGTCCACAAAAGGTGGAGGGTACTAGAGCCCTAAGGGGCAAGATTCCCTCTTAGTTGAGTGAAGCAGATCAAAACAGGTCTAAACGGGCAGAGATAGAGGCTGGAAAACCCCGACAGAAGCTTCAGACAAACCCAGAAAAAGTGCTGAAAAATTTGCAGAAAAATTGCAGGTCGCAGGTTTTGACCTGTTTTCAGTCCAGGTCGCAGGTTTGGGGCAGAAAAGTCATCCCGAGGCTCAGGTCGCAATTTTTGGGCCGATAAGTGTGACCTGCAGATCGAGCTCTCTCGGCGGCATATTTCAGAAAAAATTGTCGTCTCAGCTGTGGCTGATGTCTGTCACCTGCACAATAAGGCCAGAAACACACGGAAGTTAAAAATTTGACTATTTAAGGGTTTTAGGGGTGAAAATCACCATAAAAATAGGAAGAACAAAAAATGGAAGAGAAACCCTAGGGTCTGAAACAGCTGGATATGCAGGAATAGATAAAACGACAACGGTCGCAAAAGAAAACCCGTGTGGAGTCGCCAATTGTTAGTATGATTCTTTCGTCGTAAAAGATCACTTTAGCTACGCATAATAAATAGCCCTAACATCGATTATGGCTGCAAAATATCTTTAATTTTGCTGCACAAATTCAGATCTAAGCACAAAAGACATTAAGCAGATAAAATATTACATGGCTCCATAAATCCAATGGACAAGACAAGAAGAATGTATTTAAAAGAATTTTGTATTATATTAAAGAATGGGGCACCTGAGAGGAAAACAAGAAAGGTGTCTTCCGGTTCTCCTCAGTGGGATGGGTTCTTGAAAGTCCTCAGTGTTTTAGATCTAACATTTCTCTCTCTTATGGGTGTAGAACAACAAACATATAACTCAATGGGAGTTCACAAAACAAAATGGAAAATGGTGACCAAGAGTAGATCCCGAGTGATCTAATGCAATGAAGGTGACTAATGAATGGGGAAAACCCCCCTATTTATAACAAAATATTGGGGCAATCTAGAACTCGGTGCATGAACAAAATATTATTAATCGGATTCTAGAAGCACCCGTTAGGAATATTTTATTATATTTGTTGGAGAGAAAAGGGTTCTTGACTTGGGTCAATTCCTTTATTTATAAATAAAAAATAAATAAATGGTTTATTTATCATCTTAGGGAAGTGATGGGAATATAATTAAATAAATAATGGTTTATTTAATTATTTATGGATGATTTAGTCAAATTTAACTAAGAATATTATTTAAATAATGATTTAAATAACTTGTTCTTAGGGAATAATTAAATAAATAAGGATTTATTTAATTAATTTCCTTGTTTTGGGTTAAATATGACCAGGAAATATAAACAAATAAGTTATTTTATGTAGAAAATAATTACTTAGGTAAAATTGGTCTTACATGGTTTACTTGGGTCTATCTAATAATACAAAGTTAGATGACCAAAAACTTGCCTAAAGGTCAGGC